>VDFB02369692.1:51059-120880 GCA_007258455.2 Sequoia sempervirens | reverse complement strand
CTGAGTCCTTTCCCCCTTAGTTTATGGCTGTTTAGTTTCATTTTTGGCTGTTCAGATATCTATAATTTCCCATCCCTGATTATGCTCTTTGTTGTTTTTCAGGTTGACATTAAAGGGAGACAATATAGACTTAAATTGCAGAGCCCTTGGATTGATCCTTGAGGCCAGTAGCGGTGTTAGAGTTGTTGAGCCTTTTGACACAGTTGTTAATTTCTCAAAGGTCTCTGGAAGAACAAACATTCACATAGCTATCTCAGAGATGTTTGTGAATATTTCATACAGCATATTGTATTTGCTTGTAAGGATTCAGGAGGATATCTTGGCCTTCCTTGCCATGTCATCAAAGAAATCAACAGTGATGTGTTCTCAATTTGATAAAATTTGGACAGATGAGAGTAGGTTCCTCATCTATTTTCTATTTAGTTCAATTCTTGTATATTTTATTTGTGAAGGGAAAATATACATTGCTTTGGTGGCATTGTGGCTTGGAATGGTTGTATTGGTGATGTTAATAGTCATTCTTTTGTGATCCAGGGAATTCTTTTAATCAGAAGTGTGCTTTTTGGAGGCCCCAAGCACCACCTGGTTTTGCAGTTTTAGGGGACTGCCTGACACCATTGTGAGCTCCTTTTTCTCTAAATGTTAAAAGGTTTTAGCTATTCTATTTTAGGGTTATTCTGCTTCAATAAATGTAATGATGCTTTCCATCTCAAAATGACAGCGATGAACCTCCTTCAAAAGGTGTTCTTGCATTGAACACAAGTTATGCAAAAGTAAGGAGACCTTTAAGCTTTGAGCTCATTTGGTCATCTTCAAAAGACCAGTACTCTTCAGAGAAACAAGAAGGTTCTCAAGTTGATATTAGAGAAATTAATACGTGTACAGATTTGGACCAGTGCCCTAATCAAATGGTTTGCAGAGTTTGGATGCCTATTCCACCCCAAGGTTTTGTTGCACTTGGTTGTGTTGTTTCTACAGGAAGAGAGCATCCACCATTGTCTTCTGCCCTTTGTGTTTCAACTACTCTAGTAACAGCTTGTCCACTTAAGGATTGTGTATTCTTAGATCCTTCAAAATTGTAAGTTGTTTACTTCCATGTATTTCAAATTTGTAGTTATAGGCTATTACCTCACTAAATAGAAATCTCACACATGCGTGGTTTTAACTTTTAACTGTGTACCTGACAGGGATTGGTTTGTTGTTTCTTTGACAGGGATAATGGGAGAGAAGGGCCTGCATTTTGGCGTGTTGACAATTCTGTGGGAACCTTTTTGCCAACTCAATCTGAAACTGGGCATGAAAAGTTGTTAGCCTATGACTTTCGCTCCATCATGTTTGCTTACAATGATGAACATTTGCAAACATCCATTCCAAAGCCTGTCCATGGCAGCAATGTTCCTACTAATGAAGAGAATATGCATTTAGAACGGTCTGCATCCATATCATCTGGTAGAAGATATGAAAGTGTAGCACAGTTTGAGTTAGTCTGGTGGAACAGAGGCAGTAGCTTAAAGAAAAAAGTCTCTATATGGCGTCCTCAAGTTCCATCTGGATATGTTTACCTTGGTGATGTTGCAACCCCAGGGTAAGGCATACATTCACTTCTTCACTACAGGAGCAATTATTATAATTTTTTCTTTATTTTGTACTTCAAGTAACTGCTATTAACAACACTTCTCCTGCTGCTGAATTTATTTGGAATGCAGATTTGAGCCTCCAAATCAAAGTTTGATCCTTCATGACCTGAATGATGGGGCTCTTTTGAAACCACCATTGGACTTTATAAAAATGGGACAAATAAATAAACATAGAGGTGTGGAAAGTATCTCCTTCTGGTTGCCTCAGGCTCCTCCCGGATATGTTTCTTTGGGATGCATTGCAAGCAAATCTCCCCCAAAAATAGGTGAATTCAACTCGTTACGATGCATTCGGAATGATCTGGTAACTGGAGATCAGTTCCCTGATAACAGTATTTGGGACACAACTGAAATTAAACACACAAATGAAGACTTTAGCATATGGATGCTAGATAGTGAGGTGTAGTATGCTGATAATTTTTGTGAAGGCATATTATTGAGATTTTTTATTTTTTATTTTTCTGGATATCTGACCATTTGAGGCAATTGGCAGGCTGGTACTTTCCTTGTAAGGAATGGAATAAAAAGGCCACCGAGAAGATTTGCCCTGAGACTAGCTGATCAGACCAATTCCAATGAACCAGATGACTTAGTAATTGATGCACAAGTACAAAGGCTCTCAACAACACTTTTTGATGATTTTGGGGGTCTGGTATGCATTATATGGACAAGAATGATACAATGTGACAGTTCGCAGTTCACACGCCTGTACTCTCATATAACTAGTGATTGAAATGGCTATATAAATGTTAAATCTCTTTAGTTTTGAAGCATATGATGATGGTTAAACCATGGAATCAGATCAGCTGCTGACATTGGTTTCCACTTTTTGTTTGTCCATGTAGATGGTTCCGTTGTTGAACGTTTCTTTCACTGGTATCATGTCAAGTTTACATGGAAGACTTGATCACTTAAATTCAACTGTAAATTTGTCATTAGTGACAAGATCATACAATGAAAAGCACGACTTTTGGGAGCCTCTCATTGAACCTGTGGATGGATTTATGAGGTACAATTCTATCTATCAAGAACTACTTCTTTAGTCATCTTGCTTGCATCTCTTTAGAATCCTTTTCACCTTGAGCTATCATTCCTCCACTTAGAGAACTACTTTCCCAATGAAATAATAGTTTTCATTTTACTTTGTGACTATCCCTTTCTTTCCTTCATACTGCTGAGGGCCTAAAAAATTCATAGAAAGAATTGCAGAAAAATATTGAACACCACATTTGCAAAAGATGGGAAGCACATGCTCACCTAAGATAAACAGCAGCTGCAAATTCCTGACTGTAATGAAAGAGTACTCAGACAATGGTGGCTCTGTATATTGCATTTTGAAAATAAAAGATATACTTTTTGGGACTAGAACTAGAGGCTAAAAACATAAGTATAATGGTATGTTGCGTCTAGGTACACAACATGGCCTCTCCCTTATAGAGATTTATCCCGAAAGCTAGTAAAAGACAATCTTTATCCTCAAAGCTTGCAAAGGTCAAGAAACTTTGTCACCAAAGCTAGTAAAAGACAATATACTGAGTAACACTTTGAAAATACAACTTAACAAATATATAAAAATGGGGCTCTTTTATAAACTACTTGAGATCCCTTACATGTTTTAGCGCATTTTTCAAGGCCTTGGCAAATTTTGATGCTTCCCATGAATACTTCATTGTTGACTGTTGGATCATCTGTAGACAATCCCTTCCACTTCACCTTCCAAAATCAGATTTTTTGCAATACTTTTGCCTCTTCCCTAGTGACCCCTTCTGGCTTTAAGATCATTTCGCCTTATTATTTTTTTAGTAGGATTTTCATCTATGGTACTGTGTACCCACCTCCTTCAGACATGAAACGTGGAAGGCACCATGGATTCTCCCTTTGTTTGGGATGGCAAGTGCACATGCCACTTCACTGACTTTATCCCAAATCTTGTACGGGCTATGGAACAGTGACTGGAGCTTCTACTTGCCCTTATCCTTTATTGTCATTTATTTTATGGCTGCAATGGAATAAATATCATGTTCACCACTTTAAATCTATGATTTTTCCTATGTTATTTTTCTTGCTACTATCTATTTGGGGAGGATAGGCATTACTTGTGTTTAATGTCATCTTTGCTAATTGAATAATTCTTGCCAAAAATTGGTTTGGAAGATATGATCCCAATCACATATGGTTCTCTATAAGACCCATGTACATTATCGTTAATAAATTGTTGGAAACAAAGCTTAGAAACCTTATTTCCACTGGCATCTATCTGTCATACAAAAGAAATAAGCATACTTGTTCAATCAATCTACCACAAAAAATATTTCTTCCCTACCTTCAGGCTTTGGTAAACCTAAGAAAAAGCTCATTAATAATTTTGATTGGTATACCTCATTTTCTTTCCCCCTCTTCTAAATATCTCAAAGCCATATGCTTGCCAACAATCAATCCACTTCTATTGTTCCTTTGTGACTATACCCTGAGTCTGCTGCTTAAAGCTGAGATAAGTGGTTTTAATAAATGATTTTCTGCTTGGCATATACATTCACGCCATCATTGTATGTTGGATGGTCAACATCTCCTTGCTATATGTTGGTATGCGCCTCTCTCTGTCATTAACCTTCTTGCATAACACTTTTATTTCTCTAGTTTAGTGTGCATACATTCAGTAGAAATGGTGTGGCCCAGTCTCCAAATATTCTAGTATTGAGTTAGCAAATGCACATATGGAGGGTTTGACATACACCACCTTTATTATCAAAATATCATCAAACAATAGAGGAACAAACTTGAGAAGAAATTTGTTGAATACCTTGTTTATCAATGCTTGAGATGTGGTAGGAGCATTGCAATTAGTGAATTACAAAAATAAACGTGGAAAATTAGTGAACAATAAATATACAAAAGATAGGAAACATCCGCTCATCCAAAATGGATTGCACTTGTAAATCCTCCTGCAGCACAAGAATGCTCATGCAATGGTAGCTCTCTATATTTTGCATTTACAAAATGAGATGGAAAATATAAATCTCTTAGAGCTTTCCCTCATTATATACTACATGAGAAAGAAAACCTGAAAAAACCCATGACTTCATTCTTCATTATTCCTAGCTAAACAAATCATTACTTAAATATAAACACCAAGGCTAGGGACTAGGAGTATGGGCTAAAATTATAAGTATAATAATATGTTGTGTCTAAGTACATGTTGGCGTTACAATTCGCACCTTTGGAGTGTGTATTGGCAACGGACCACTATGCACAAATTAACTGCTCTTCAAATTAGGAGGGGAAGCTCCCTCTTTTGCTGACATGCGTTTAAAAGTAAAATATTCTAAATCCTAACTTTTTGACTCAACTAGAAGAGGTACAAGGTTAAGAAAACCAATACATATTGCAGCTAAGGTTTTTCTATGGTTTTGCAGATTCTTAACTACAACTAGGCTGTAATGAGCCAACCAAATTTTTTTCAATTTTTGCAATGATCAAACCAACACAACAAGCACCCGTTAAGGTTAGCCCAAAACCAAAAAACTACTGGAAAGTAACTCTACGCCAAGAATGCACACTCAATCCCAAGATGAGAATGGTGTTGTCATATGGCGCTGAGGATTGTCAGTATTCGAAATGAAGAATAATGCTGAAAGTAACCCAACCGAAGAATGTGCACCAAGACTCGATGTGGGTGAGGTGCTAGCATATGGTGCTGGGGGTTTTATGAATTTGTTGACGGCTCAGCCGATCAGCAGTATGATGATTACAATGCAAGTGCAAGAAATAAATGGGCGGCTTGCCGACCCCTTCCACTTTTCAGCGGACAGTACAGAAAGGAAAGAGCAGTAAAGAAAGACTGAACAAGGCTAGTCTCTTCCACAAAGGTGGGAATTACAATAGACTGAGTGAGGACCAGTCTATTCCACAAACGTGGGAAATAGGATATTGCAAGAAATAAAGATGGCTGAACAGTACTACTGTAGCAGCCTTACAATGAGATATTTTTCCTGCAAAACACTGTATTAGAAGAGCCTTATTGCTGCAAATAACATATATGTCTCTCCAATCACCCAAAATGAGTTTCTCCTCAAAAAACCCAACTCAAATGACAAACTTTTACAATCTGATATGACAGACCTGCAACTGAAAATGCTCAAACCAACAATTACAAGACTCACTAAAATGCTCATAACTCCCTCAAAACTACTCCAAATGACATGAGACCAAATGCAATGAACTCCTAGGAAGATGGCGACCAAGTTGTGACTAAGAAACAGCTGCAACAACTCCTTAATGAATTTTCTAAACTTTTGCCAGGCAAGAAGAACTGGTACGGCCCAAAGAAGAAGGGCGACCCTACTAGAAAAATAAATACTTCACAATAAAATCTAGAAATGTGCAAGATGGGACGCCTTGAGCATAGAAATTGAATGAGCAAGTACCCAGAATGCCCAAAAAATCACACAAGATTTATGATCAAAAATCTTTTTCAGCCAAACTTGAACCAGCAACCTGAAAATCAACAAAATCATCAAAACACAATATTGCTCAAGATGCACTATTGAATGTAGCACACTCCCATTAGACCATCTAGGAAGCCATAGTTTCAGGCCCGAAGAGTAGTGTAAAAGCTAAGCTTCCCCTTAGCCAAGTTCTGCAAACAATTCGGCAGCATTTCGATAAGATAGAACAACTGATATCCAAACAAAGAGCCCATCACCCTTATTTATAGTTTTTTTGTCTCCAAATTGAAATTCACATTCACCTTGCAATGTTTTGTCAATTTGCATTTCATTTCACCTTTTCCCAAGTTGTCCACTTCATGAAGACAACACTTTATTAAAAATATCAATAAAGTGTAATGTGTTGTCCAAAAAATAATAAAGTGACACTTTATATAAAATAATATATCCCCTCAAAATATTATCTCATTTGCATTTCCTTTCCCCATGTCTCCAAGGCATCCAACATCAAGAAGGTAATGTACTTTATTAAATTTTCTAATAAAGTATAAAATGGCGTCCAAATATAATAAAGTGAATGACTTTAATAAAATCACTTATTTCTCCTAAAGGCGTCCACCAAGCCTTATCAAAATTCACTTTATTAAAATATTTTACCTCCACAAGTGAAGCGCCCAACTCAAGCTCAGACCTACCAAAAATAGCTCAGAAGTACTAAAGACTCAAACTGCTCCAATTGACCTGCCAGATATAGCCATTGAACTAAACTGCAGAAACCCTGCTAAAAATAGCACTACTAAAAAAAAACTTAGTAAAAATAGTAAGTTGTTCCAAGTTGTTCCAAACTCATTTTAACCACAATTCGAGTAGTCGTCGTACTTACTAAAAATAGTAAGTTCGGAAAAGTCCTCTGTTGCAGTTGCATGTCACACCACTGCGAAACTCTCTGAAAACCCAGAAGGAATCCAGAATCCAAACTGAAGAACTCCAACATACAAGCCTCCAAAAACAGCTGAGAATGCAAATCAATATCCTATCATGCATGTTACCTCATCACGAAGCTCTCTAAAAACCCAAAAAGTTCCACCAAACATGCTTTAGAAACTCTCACATGCAAGACCTCAAAACCTCCTCAAAAGTGGAAACCCTAATTTTATCTTCCAACTAGCCTACGGGCCTCCGGGATAGGCTAACAGTCAACTATACTGATCACTGCTGAGAAGAGGACATTACATAGGCTAACGCTAAAACTATTCAATTTCCTCAAGAAAATCAGAGCATGAGGACTTAGGAGCAACTGGGAATGTCTAGACGATAAACTTTATATCAGGATTTCCAAGGAGGAGGAACCCCTATCCAAGGCGTAGGCTGAAATGAAGGTTATTGTAAACAACATCAAACGGCAAGCTAATTTTCAGGATTCCCAAGGAGGAGGAACCCCTATCTAAGGTGTAGGTTGAAAGTAACTTACTGAAAACAACACTTAAACGACAATCTTTCTTTCTAAATTCCCAAGGAGGAGGAACTCCAATCCAAGGTGTAGACATGAAAGAAAAACTATTAATAACAACATCAAACGATAAACTTTATTTCAAAATTCCCGAGGAGGAACCCCTATCCAAGGTGTAGATATGAAAAAAAGCTTATTAATCACAACAAGAATAAATCTGGGACAACAAATTGCATAACGAGATACACACACAATGAAAGATCAAACCAGCTTTATATTTAACTAAGTGAACCAATAGAGAATAGCAATATTGCACAGCAAGATGGGCACAACAATTTGTTATCACATAAAAAGTTAAAAATGCAATGAGCAAGAATGCTCTTATTTATAGAACTTCAAGGAGTAGGGAACCCTAAAATCTCCTTGAGTTTACACTCAGTCTTGCAAGCATGCAAGAGTTTATTGCTAAACCTAAATGTATGTAACTATACAGTTTATTGGAAAAATTACCTTAGTTAACTAAACTAAAATGGACGTTGCAATACACAAGTCCTTATTGATATGAATGTCAACTGATAACTAACATCAGTTAACTAAAATTGAAAACTACATGAGAACTCCATATGTACATAGGTATTTCCAAAATAAACATGCAATGATATGTGGGACAGTGAGTTAACTCGGAAAGAGTCATCAAGTTAACTGTTGTGTCTAATGTCTATCCTGAAAAGGTGGGACGTCTTGATCTGTAGTTCACTGGCTGCTATCTTGGGCAATTAACCCCTACATGAGGTTGTTGACTGCATCACCATCTGGAGCATTGATACTCCTCTAAAGTACTCGGTGTCTCCTCAACATCTCTTCATTGCTCGTGATCTAACTCTTCAGTTCTCCTCCACTTTTGACCGCCTCATCAAATAATGTTGACATGACTATAAGTTGATCCAACATACAGCCGACTGAACCACCACTAAAAATACCATGGATGAGACTTTGCAACTCTGACTATACATCGGCGAGCTCGGTGTACTCACCACCCTCACGCTGATACTGGCAAGGGACCCGTGACATGAAAGTTCACATGAACTTGATAGCACTTGTCACCTTTTCTCTACTCTCGGCCAACTCTGCAGAAATTGTTTCATATATTTTTACCTTGAAGATTAATGTCATGTCCCTGAAACTGTAATCCCAAATTATGATTACTAAAATATAAGGAAAAAAACCAAACATTGAAATGCAAGCAGCAATATATATATATACGAAGATAATTGCAAATTCATTATAATTATAATCATCAAAATAATATTATAATTATAAACATATATATATTTGAATAGAATGTAAATACAAATATATATAACAGCATATAAGTATAAATATATTTAACATGTAAAATCAATATAAATAATAACAAAAAAATATATTAAAACATATATAAGAAAATATAAATAATAATAATAATATATAAGAAAGCCAATATTAAATACATTAACAGCAGCAAACTAAAGTCAACGATTAATCACAAAAAGAAATTGCTGATGAAAAATCAGCAAAGGGAAGTCACGTCCCTCCAAAGATAAAAGGCATGACCCTTCCCGTCCATGAATCACATCTCTTCTCCAACGTGAGAAGATATAAGACAAGTGGGGATAAGAAAGGGAGGGGCATCGAATAAAAAGAAGAATATATTTTTTGTAAAAGGAATCATTTTAATAAAGATTCTTTGAAAATATGATCACAAGGGATAAGCAGCAACAGTAGTAAGTTCATTATAATTAGTGTATGTTGTTGTATGTTTAGTATTTATATTTGTTATTTCTGTGGTACATAACTAGGATAACTAGGGTCTGCAATTATATATGTATGTATATATATTTTAGAATCTAAATTAATTATCTCCCTATTATGCTTATCACAGTTATTATCTGTAAGTATAGATGCATACATGTTTTGTTATTTATAATTGTTACTTTCTTAATATGCTTCATCATAATTATTCAATGCAAATGTACATTTTGCTATTGACATTTAGTATTCCCATCCTGATCATTGTGTGCAAATAGATGTGTTATTCATATTTATTCTTGTAGAATTCAAAAGTACTCATGTTGTACAATACGTAGTCATGATAATAGCAGCACTGTATATCTGCATAAATCTGAGTTATCAATTATTGCTAAATAAGAATAATGGATCTGTGTCACTGATTTAATATGAAAGAACACAATTTGTGTCTACATTATGGATGTTATTTGTCTAGCCACAATAATATTGCTTACAACAATTATTGTGTCTCATTGAGCTTTTATGACTTTACTACTACGAGAATAGACTTCGGGCCAAAATTCCCTTTCGCTAACACTCGATGAGGATAGGGAGTGTGTCAGAACCCTGGTGGTTCTCGGTTTCAAACCCTAATTGTTTTTGTATTGTTTTTGCAATTTTTGGTTTTTTGTGGTTTTGAGGGTTTTTTGACAAAATAATAAATGCTGCGATTTGTTCTAGAATTTGATAATAAATTCATAAAAAATTCATACATGCATGGAATGCGTAGAAAATTGTCCAGAATAGAGTGGCGTACTTTTATTTCAATTTTTCCAGAGCATACAATATGTAAATCTAAACATGCAATGAAAATACATTGATATTATTGAAAAAACCTGGGTGGCGGCTGCAATGAATGTGATAGTACGGCCAGAAATAAATGAAGGAATCTCGAGCTCAAAAACCAATGCAAAAGTGTCCAGTAACCACTGCGTCCAAAGTCCACTTGCCAGAATCTGAAGATGGAAGGCATTTCTCCAGAGACAAGAAAGTACGGCCTTGCTGGTACGGCCAAGTACAGCAATAAATGATAAGTACGGCTCCTTGAGATTCGTGCCAAAACACTGATGAATGGTAATGGATGAAATCGCCTCAAAAGGAAGATGAATATCTCTGCTGATCACTGATGAATCTGTCAATCAATCCAATCTGTAACTCCTGAATGAAGTCACCCAAATGCAAGCTTAAACTGGTATTTCACAGCCTCAGTCTGCCTAATCTCTGAAGAGTTTTCGTTCTCCAGAAACGATCGTCTGCCAGAAACCCTAAGGTTTGCAAACTCCAAAGCTCAGATGCAAGAAGACAAAATTGAATAATAAACATGATAGTTCGATTTTGCCTGTGAAAGGTATATATTGCCTTGAAGGAAAATTCGACCCAAATCTCCTTTAAAATAATCATTTAAATTAATGATTTAATTTGCACTTTTGACTTAGGAGAAATAATTAATTATTGGCGTCCCCTTTTTAATGAATATAAATACTCATTAAGTCACCTTTTAATAATATATTATAAAGTATAATTAAATACTTTATAATTAAGCCAAATAATTAAATATTTAAATATTTCAATAAAGTGACTTTAATATAAAGTCAAATTATTAAATATTTAATAACTCATTAATTACTCCTTATTTCTCCGTCAAATCAACTGCAATAACTGGCATTCTCGAAATAATGGTCAAACCTGTGTGCCCTCGCTCGAAATAGCAGTCTCAACCAATCTCTAAAATAGAAAGTTTCAAAATGCTCATCAAAGACTAAGGCCCAACCTCGATACAACCGCAGAATCGGAGCTACCAAACAGCAACGGCTCCGTGATGATCCTTCAGACACTCACCACTAGGATCGAATGATAATATCCTTGTCACCACCAAGTGGATTTCAGGGATGGGGACATGACAACCGCTTCCCCGAAATTGCTTGTCCTCAAGCAATCTCAACTCTGGATGCTGTAAGATCTCCTCTGACTCCCATGTAGCATCCTCAACTGGAAAATCTCTCCACTTGACCAGATATTCCCTGATCACACGCCTCCGTAGGTGTCTCTCTCTCATCTCGAGGATAGTCTCAGGTACTAGTATCAATTTCCCTTCGTCATCAAGGGGTGGCAAAACTGGAGAAGGTATAACATGCTGACCCAATGCCTTTTTCAGGCGAGAAACGGGAAATACATTATGGACCTTGCTATCAGCTGGCAAGTCCAACTCATAAGCAACCTCGCCCACTCGTCTGACAACACGAAATGGACCATAGTAGCGAGGTTTTAGTTTCTTTGCCCCACTCTTCCGCAGAGTAGACTGACGATACGGCTGCAACATGAGGTACACCATATCACCCACCTCAAAAGTACGCTCAACCCTCTTCTGATCAGCATACTGCTTATGCTGATTCTGTGCCCTCTGAATATTGTCTCGGAGAGACCTCAATATGTCCTGCTGACTCTGCATCATATCCCCTGCACTCGGCACTCTGCTATCGCTCAATATCAAATCCAGAAGGTTGGGCGCCTCATACCCGTACAAAGCCATAAAGGGGGTCATCTGTATCGTCATATGGTGAGTCGAGTTATAACAATACTCGCACAAGTAGATCCATCTCACCCAAGCTCTCTGCTGACCAGCTATGTAATTACGCAAATAACCCTCCACCCACTTATTGACAATCTCTGTCTGTCCATCTGTCTGCGGATGGTAGCTGGTACTCGGCGTCAGTTCGGTTCCGCATAGCCTGAACAACTCCTGCCAAAAGTTGCTCATGAACCGACTGTCTCTATCGCTGACTATTGTCCGAGGCAATCCATGCAGCCAGAATACCTCTCTGAAAAACAACTCTGCAGTCTGCGATGCTGTGAAAGTAGTAGTAATCGGGAAAAAGTGTGCATATTTAGTCAACCGATCCACCACTACGATGCAATCTTTAATTCTAGGCTTTCGCAAACCCGATAAAGTCCATCGATAAACACCCCACTTCCTATCAGTATCGGAAGTGGTCAGACAACCAAATAGATAAGTGTGCTCCCGCTTGTTCTGTTGGCACACAGAACACTCACGGACATACTGCAAAACATCAGTTTTCAGCCCTTTCCAAGTAAACCGCTCCCGAACCATTTTGTAAGTCTTGTAGTATCCAGGATGGCCCGCCATAGGAAGGTCGTGAAAGGCTCTCAAAACTGTAGTCCGTAACTCAGAGTTAGGAACCAAAAGAATCCGCCCCTTGTAAATGATCAAGTCATCTAACAGTGTACCCGCCATCCTCGCTTTCCGTCTGGTCAATGATGCTAGCTCATGGGTTCTTAGCATACCTACTCAATAATCCGATGCCTCCAACCGTGATCCGTGCTAGTATTCAACCGGGTCCGCGACAAGGCGCGCCACAATTCTCGCTTCCTTAATAAAAGTGATATCAAAGTCATAAGGACCGCAGCCATCAACGTATTTTTACCGCCTGCTCAAGTCTCGCTTGTCCTAGGAAATGTTTCAAAGCATTATGATCCGCGCACACCGAATTTGGCCGCCACTGCATCAATACCGGGAACTTAGCCAATGCATGCATAATGGCTAACATCTCCTTGTCATAGATACTATAAAATCTCTCAGGACCCCTGAGTTTCCTGCTCTCAAATGCAATCGGATGACGCTCCTGCATCAAAACGGCACCAATGCCCTCTCCTGAAGCATCACAGAATAAATCAAACGACTTCGTAAAGTCAGGCAATGCTAGCACCGAACATGAAGTCATGATCACCTTAAACCTGTCAAAGCACTCCTGCACCTGTGGTGACCAAAGGAAAGCCCCTTCCTTCGTCAAATCAGTAAGGGGTGCGGCGTGACGTGAGAACCCGCTAACAAATCTCCTGTAGAATGCACACAACCCAATGAAACCTCTAAGCTGCGTAAGGTTCTCAGGTACCGGCCAGTCAACAATAGCTCGGACCTTTTCAGGGTCCATACTCACTCCCTTGGCACTGATGATGTGCCCCAGATATAATAACTCCTCCATGCCAAGCTCACACTTGGATTCCTTAGCATAGAAAGACTCGTCCGCTAAGATACCCAAGACTGTATCCAAATGAGCCAGATGCTCATCCCATGACCTGCTATAAACCAAAATGTCGTCGAAGAAGACTAACACAAATCTCCTCAACTGAGCACTGAAACTTATTCATAGTTGCTCTAGCAGAGTAGTATTGTTAACTCCAAGGCATAACCAAGAACCTTATGACCGTAATGACACTGAAAGCGGGTTTTCAATATCCTCGCTTCCCTCATCTCGAACTGATGGCACCGACCAAATCAATTGTGAAAGAAGATCGTCTGCAACTCATCTATCAGCCATCTATACGTGAATAGGGTACCGTTTGATTGTTCTTTTGTTGAGCCGCCTGTAATCAATACACATCCGAAGTGATCCGTCCTTCACCAATACAACCGATGAAGCAAAAGGAGACTTGCTAGGTCTGATATGGCCCATAGCTAACAACTCATTAATGGTCTTCTCTATCTCATCTTTGAGTCGTTTCGGATGTCGGTAGGGAGTGATCATAACGGGCTTTGCGCCCTCCTCCAACTCAATAATGTGCTCCGTACCCCTGTCTGGAGGTCTACCAGGTGGAATATCACTAAACACTTTGGAGTGTTTAGTCCTCAAAATCTGTATATCAGGGTGGTACTCACCCTTCTGCGGCTCCTGCTGGGCTGGCATCAACATGCACTCAGCCGCCCAGTCAACCATATCATGACGAATGAGCCTCTCCATCCGTCTGAATGAAACCATCCTCAGATTACTGTCCCGAATCGCCTTGATGACATGTGGTCTCCCGTCAACCTTGAATTTCATTTCCATACCCCGTAGGTTGAGCGTGAACTCACCCAAATCATGCAACCATGCCATCCCTAATACAACATCTGTATCCCCCATATTAACAACATAGAATTCAGTCTTGAATTCATCGTTGTTCAATCTCATCGGAAGATCAGTAATCTTTCTGTCGCACCTGAGAGTATATCCGTCAGCCACCTTGACTCGAATACCCTCGAAAGCCTCCGTCTGGATGCCACGCCTCTCAACTAAACGTGCATCAATAAAATTGTGCGAGTAATTCCGTGGTCCACAATGTAATCACTGACCGCTAAGAGCCCACTTAAGTCGAAAATGAACCATCCTCCTAAGACTAGCCGATGGCCTCAGCTTCCTTCCAATTCCTCTGTCACACCCTCACGCATCATCATCCAAGGCTCTGGAATCGCCTGCTGGTCCGACAGACGATTGCTCTTCGCCTCATAAAACCACCCATTTGATTATTTTTGACTTCTGGACGGCGGGCATATGTTTATCATAGGGTGTCGGCACCAAAACATAACTTTTCTCACGAAATCATCCAATGTTTCCCCACAAACTATGGGTGCATTCGCTCTTCTCGATCCCCGCTGGATCCTTCCTCCTGTCAAAGGGTCTATTTCTATCATTGTTTCTATCGAAAGGCCTGTTGGGTCTCGTGTATGGAGTGGACCCTGAATTGAACTTACTGCGGGGTGCTGCAAGTTCCATGTTCTGTGCCTTCCGCATGGCCTCCTGAAGTGTGGGAGGGTCAAAAGCCTTAACCCAACCTCTCATGGGTTCTGTCAAACCCTCAACAAATAATATAATGAGTCTCCGCTCTGAAATGCCAGTCACCATAACTGCAACTCTCTGAAACTCACCTATGTATGCATCCAAACTGCCTGTCTGTCTGAGCTGAGCCAACTCTCTGAAATACAGTTCTGGATCCTTCTTATCGAATCTCTCTATCAGTCTGCTGGTGAACTCCTGATAGGTATTGACCGCATGATGGCCTAACGTGTACATGCCATGGTGCCACTAATCGTGTGCTACTCCGTCAAGATGTAAAGTGGCAAATTTAATTGCCTCATCCTCCTGCATAGGCCTAAGTGACAAGTAATTGTCCAATTTCTGGACCCAAGACCTAGCTGATGTCTTCTCTGACCCATCAAAATATGGCAGCGTAATCTTGCTCACCGCATACTACAAATCTCTATTCACCCGGCTGCCGCCGATGTCAGGTTCATTACCGAATCTACCTCCTCCTCTGGGTTTATAGACATCTATAAACTCGTGAAATGTCAGTGTCACGGATCTCGTAGCGCTAGTGACATGTACTCACCATGAAATCTCGGCCAAGTCTCGCTTAACGACATGCCATTCGTGGTTGAAACTCCCGGCGGCCGTAGGCCGATGCCTCACCCCTGAGTCCTAGGTGGAGTCTCCTCAGGTAAGAAAGTAGGTCGACCGCCACGCCTGGGATAGACTCCGAGGACGGCCGCCGGTGTCATGCTAATGGCCGATCCACTTGCACAAATTCCCGTCACTAACTGAATGAAAAAGCGTGGCGACATCACGAATGGTACCCATCAGCTGAGACATCATATCCATCATATTATCGTGCCTCCGTCTAAACTCCTCATCGGTGATATCACCCTCTGCATGCGCCTTCCCTAGATCCCTGCGAGTCTCTGAGGAAGTCTCACGTTCTGCCATTAGGGTTGCAACACTGTTTTCACTACCGTCAGAACTGGATCTGTGAAAACCAAGCACTCCTGATATTGTCTGCCCTTCAGGGATTGGTGGACCTGTCCAATCCTCGTCTTTGCCTGTCCCTACACCTCTGGTATACTGAATAATATCTTGGCTCATAAAAGACAACCCAAAAATGCACTGTATTTTGAAAAAGCACTGAAAAAGCACAGGATGGCAGGAGATCTTTGCTCTGATACCACTGTCAGAACCCCGGTGGTTCTCAAAACGAAACCCAATCAAGATTTTTGTGTTTTTGCAATTTTGCTTTTGTGTTTTTTGTAGTTTTCACAGTAAAATGAAAATTAAGTATTTTCTAGGAATTGATAGCAATTCAAAACTACAAGCTGGAATGCATAGAAATTGTTCAGAATAGATAGGTGTTCTTTTATTTCAACTTTTCCAGAACATACAATATAGAAATCTGAACATGCAATGAGAGATACAATGAAATTATTGAAAGGAACCTGAATGGCGACTGCAGCAATAAATGTGATGGTACGGCCAATAAATGAAGAACCTCTGGCTCGAAAATCTATGCACAACCTCAGTAGATCATGGCGCCCAGTGTCCAAACACCAGAAGCTGAGAAATAGAGGCGTTCCTCTGAAGCTGAGAAGGTACGGCCAAGTAAGTACAGAAAAGTACGGCTGACAGCAATTAATGAGAAAGTACGGCCTCCAATAAATGATGTCTGATCTCTGAATAAGTCCTTCTGATGAAATCGCCTTATTAATCTGATGATTTCCTCTGTAAATCTCTGCTAAAATAAATGGATAAGCTCAGTCTGTGACTTCTGGATGAAATCACCAAGTGCAAGCTTCAGCTGGTATTTCACAGCCTCAGTCTGCCTGATCTCTGAAGAGTTTTCGTTCTCCAGAAACGATGGTCTGCCAGAAACCCTAGGGTTTGCAAACTCCAAAGCTCAGATGCAAGAAGACAAAATTGAATAATAAACATGATAGTTCGATTTTGCCTGTGAAAGGTATATATTGCCTTGAAGGAAATTCGACCCAATCTCCATTTTAATAAATCATTTAAATTAATGATTTAATTTGCACTTTTGACTTAGGAAAAATAATTAATTATTGGCGTCCCCTTTTTAATGAATATAAATACTCATTAAGTCACCTTTTAATAATATATTATAAAGTATAATTAAATACTTTATAATTAAGCCAAATAATTAAATATTTAAATATTTCAATAAAGTGACTTTAATATAAAGTCAATTATTAAATATTTAATAACCCATTAATTGCCTTTATTTCCGCCAAATCAACTAACCGTCAACTGGGTCGACTTTGAAATAATGGCTAAAACCAAAGCCCCGCCCGGAATAGCAATTTCGACCTAACTTTCTAAAAATAGAAAGTTTCAAAATGCTCATCGAAATGAAGGCCCAACCTCGATAACCCAAACCGAGCTTTTACCAAACACCGAGCAACGGCCCGTATGATCTCTTCCCAACACTCACCCACGCAGATCGGGTGAATGATAGGCTAACCGCTACCAATGCGCCGATTTCAGGATGGGACATGACATTAGGGGTGAGCGATTTTAGGAGATTCACCAATCCTTTGACCAAAGTCAAAGTGTAATTTGTTTTCAAAATATTACATCTTTGAACTTGGTGTAATTACAATTTACAAAATGACATTCGAAAATGTCGAGAAATATTTACAAGATGCATAATGGGATGCACCGGAAATGTCTAACACTGGAGAATAGGAGGCTGCTTCACGTCTTTTTGCATTGGGCGCGGAAGTCTTCTCCGTCTCCTTTCGCACAAACTTCCTTATCCGACTAACGGTGTAATCCACATGGTGTGAATTCTCGTGGATCGATCTCATATGATGAGTGAACTCTTCTGCACCGCCAAGATGCGCCTTTAGGTTGTCCAATGAGCTTTGTATCACAAATGATGTTCAAATAAGCTTCCGAGAAGTCCGAATCACAATCAAATTCGTGATGGCTCTTGAAGATCTGGGATATTTCTGTGGCCGGCAAGAAGATACGATTTTCCTCAAGAAGTTGACCAGGCAACTCTCTAATACTTTTGTCAAGAATGGTGCAATGCCCGTCGACATCTTCCTGGACTTGGTGAAGATCTTCTGTGAGAGATTGAACCACTTGAATTCTTTGTTTCAGTGATTCTCTTACCTCTACAAACTTTTCTTTGTCAGGAATTACCCCAACCTCCACCAATTTGCTGAGCTTTACCTGTTTCATTTCCGACCATGACAACAGGCATTTTTCCATGTCTTTGCGCTCCTGGGAAAGTACGCTCTTTTCTTTATCAAGCTCTGTGGTGAGCTTGGCCAACATGGTAGTTTTCTCATCTGCAGCCAAAATTATCTGAGATCCATGTTCGATGATCTTTTCAACAAAATCATATAACACCCTGCCTTTGGAGGCGAATTTCTCAGCTTTCTTGACAGCTGGGTCTTCAATATTTACCACTGTCAGCGGTTGTGCATTACTTGGAGAACCAGCAAGTCTCTTTACAACAAAGGGCAATGCTCGCCTGCTTGTACATGTTACGAGCTTAAGTTCAACTTTATCCACCCTTCCGACAAGATATCCAAAGTGATTTGGCGTGATCGGGCTGTGACTTTCGCTGGTAACCTTGCCAAGCCGGACCTTGTTACTGTGGTAGTCCTCCATATTGACATCACCTTCTTGATTCTATGGTATGCCAATTTTTGCATACTTGTAGCCAGACTTATCAACATTCAGCCTCAAGTATACCTTTGCTTTTTTCTTCCCTTTGGCTTTTGGAACAACTATCTCTTCAAGGTCGAGCTCCTCTGGAGAAATCATTTGCTTTTTGCGCTTTGAAATTTGAGATATTAGCCAAGGAGGAAGAAAAGAAGTGAACTGGATTTATCAATCTACCGCCATTGCCACTTTCTCGCTATTGTCACATCTCAACTCACCATTAGTATCGTGACAATTGGAGAAGTATTTATTATCATTGCCCTGACATTGAACAGACCACGTGATCAACTCATTCATGAAACGATTGAATCTGCTTTCAAAAAGTGATAAATATACGCTACGAAGACAAGCTAGGAATGACGCGAGGCTTGATAAAGATATCAACCGTATGAATGCTTGTCATCGAGGGAGTATCAAGCAAGGTTGATGTTGCGGGAATAGTGGATACCTCTACTGCAGGAATGCCTATGGTAGGAATAGGTGATGAAGGAACAGGAGGTGGAGGAGTACTCGAATTTGGAGGGGTATGAGGAACGCCAGTCACAAGCGATGATAAATTATGGAATTTCTCAACTATACCCCGTGGAGGAGAAGTAGTTCTTTCTTGATCATGCCCGTTCCCTGATCACCCTCGCCTGACCGTTCGGCCAAAGTCACCTTCGATCCTCTTCAAATTCACCGACTTCTTGCCCGCTTTAAACCTCTTCAGACGAGTCTATCATTGACCATCTTCGCCGGATTGGTCGCTTGAAGTTCCTTCATCGGAACTCCATCTCCTCCAATAGGCTTTACCCTTAGATGATGGATGATTCCATCATTTTTGCCCTTGACAAATTGCATCTTTCTTCTTACCAACAAAGGAACTTGATCTCGAACCCCTTTCGCTGAAGAAGTGAACAGCCCATCGATTTGTTTTTGTCATGGAGTTCTTGCTGTTGGCGTGCTTCTGCTTCGGACTCTTCTCCTTCCGAGTCTGTCCTGAAACTTTTCATTGCATGACCATGTTTATGTAACCATTCTTCTGTGTTGGCTAGGATTGGTCTCACCCTTTCTCTCATGCTGGTAACCTCTTTCCTAGACCATTGTATTGTAGGCAATGGCCTTTTAGCAATGCCTTGCTCATCATAGATGTTGCTCATGATATCACCTCGATCCTCAAAATCCTCCGTAGATCAAAGAATACTAAGATCTCTGATTTGTTGAATCACACCGCATTAAATCATTTTTTAAGTAATGGCTTCTTCATCTCGCACCGCCCAGATGTCTTCAAACGGTAATTGTGTTGGTGACCTTTTGCAACTTTTTTCTGATATCTCGGTAGTCAAACCAAACCTATACCTGTAGGTTTTGATGGTCATGATCTGCATCTCAGCATAGACAGACTTAGCTTTTTGTGCAGTTTGGATAGTATATCGGCCGATGGTCAGCGGGAACTTGAACCCACGCTTGTGATTGCTTCTTCGTTCTTTCTGCACTGACATCAGCTGTCTGCATGTTTCCATGAGAATCCACTTATCCGAAGGATAACGTGGTAGCATGTAGGGACAACCAGTGTAGCAGCCTACTCTCAAGTAAGTAAACGTTGGGAATTGGAGAAAAATGCATCCAACTTTACTTACCACCTTATAAGCCTCATCGGATACTCTTCTTCTTTCCAAAGCTGGATCAAAGTTGAAGAGTAAGGGCGCAAAGAAAGCATCAGTGACCCGTCTGAAATGATGAAAGCTCTCCTTTAGCTCCAATTGATAGAAATATCTGTACACAGGCACCATCATTCGATTCCCTTTTGTAGATAGACCTGGGAATTGTCTCATCACAGCTGCTGCGTACACCAGGTAAGAAGTCATGTAGAACTTCAATGGAGAAGGAGCATTGATCAACTGCTCGTGCATCTCATCACTGATTTGTTTGCCCCAGTCAATATGCACCTTCTGCCTTCTTATGATTCTGATGTACTCATACATCCAATCGTGGAAGGTGGATGATTCCGGCAAGCCCTTCACCCTGCTTAGAAAAGTGATCATGTCCTTGACGTCATCTTTGAAGTCACTTCTCAGGAGTCCTTTCGGCCATCTAGAAAAAGATGATCTAGGCTTCTTGAGCCATTGGGTATTTATCAACTGTTTAGCCTTATTGGGATCAGCATCAAAGATCTCCTGTGCTTTTGATATAGAGATGTCAATATATTTCTCCATATGAGGGACCTTGAAGACAATATCAAAGAAGTCGGGGTCGAGTTTCAGAATCTCGTGCCCGGAAGAGTCGATCACACTTCTGTTTTCTCTAATGTAATGAGACGCAACTTGAAGAACAAACTCGGTATTGTGCGCAGCTGTAGGAAACATCGCCACCAAATGGAGGTTGCTGTGTACGATCGCTCTCATTGGATCAGGAAGAGGCTTCGTCTCAGTTAACTTTGCGAAGTCAACCAAGTCTTGATGACCAACTTCTGTATCTTTTATCTCTTCGACTTTGGAAAGCACCATAGTTGGTGGGTAGACGCCTTGATATTTGTATTTCATCTTGCCTTTTTCTTTCGAAGAAGAAGGAGGCTTGGTAGCAGTCATCAAAAGAAACTGGAACCCTGATCAATCTTGATTTGACGATCTTTGAAAGTAGACTGCAATCCGTTTAGTCAAAACAAACATGAATTGTTAGGACACATGGGGAAGCGCGAAATGAGCACGAGGATAGGAAATCATGAAGCGGATGACGAGGCACGCAAAACGATGCATGAATGTGGAAAAATTAGGTTCAAGAGTGCGCTGGTCAAAAATGAAGTTCATTTAGGAAGAATTGAGGAAAGCCTGAAAAAAGTGTAAGGGCGCTAAAATTCAGCGCCCTTACATTCTTGAAAAATTGCTTTTGGTGTAAGGGCGCTAAATTTTAGCGCCCTTACACTTTGCAGTGTTAGGCAAATTTTGACATTCTCAAGATGTCACAGCGCTAAAATTTAGCACTTCTGCTTAATTTTGACAATTTAAAAAATGTAAATGTAAGAGGGAATGGCGAAAGCGCTTGAGCTTGACAAATGCAATGTGTAGCTTTTGAAGATAATTTGGTTTGTCTTTGGGTAGGGTTGCAATTCGCACCATGATTATTTTTGCATTCAAAAGCATGAACTTCTTTCTTTCCAAGTGATGGGTCTTTTCAAAGTTTGCAACAAAGCCAATGGAGAAGGTGATGTGAAATGAGAATAACAAAAACGTTAGAAGGGAAACACGGTGGAGAAAGGAGTTAATAAGAAATACAAGAGTTTGCGTTGTGAAAGAATGGGAAGAAACGCGCGAATGGGAGAAGAACGAAATGCATGAAGGGAAAACGTGAATGAAGAACACAATGCGTAGGGTTCAAAACGTGGAAGAATAAAAAAAACGCGAATGAAGAACACAATGCGAATGGAATGAAAAACGCGAATGGAGAACACAAAACGCGTAGGGAGAAAAGAGAAGAATGCGTAGGGTTAGATAAATACAAAGTTAAAAACGTGAGTAAAGGACATTAGATCATATACAAAACAGAAGAAGAAGACAAAGCAAAAAATCTTACCCGAACCAAGGCGCGAAAACTTGCTGAAGAAAGAATGGCAAAACTTCAAAAACGTGATTTGCAGTTGAGAGGCAAACTCGCACAGCAAGAGGAAGAAGAGAACATAAAAAATGAACAACTAAAATGGCGAATTCATTCACTTAAGTGAAAATGAAAATTAAAAACCTAACTCAAGTCGAGCAACTTTTTTAGGCACGAAAAGTGGCACGATTGACAAAAAACGCGAAAACATGAAGAAACGTGCCAGAAACATGAAAAAAGTTTAAGTGTTGAAGAAAAATGTAACGGCGCTAAAATTTAGCGCTATTACATTTTTGGCAATTTCACTGCATGCAGGGGCGCTAAATTTTAGCGCCCTTGCATTTTCCAGACTTAGCCAATTTTGGCTTCAGGGCAGGAGCGCACTTTTTCAGTGCCATTGCATTTTTCGCAACTTGCTAAGTATGAACAGTGAAACTTCGCGAGAGATCTCGTTTCGAAGGTCTTTGCGAGGCGAACATGGGAGAATGCTCGAATTGACTATTCGAGACTTGGGAACGCATTTTGAGGTGGCTTGAAAATCACTCCGTTATGCGTATTTGAACTTCACGAATCCTAGGAAACGGACAAGTTTCGTAGGGGGGTTATCTGTGGAACGAGCGCTGCTAGATTCCGTGATAACACAAGGAAAAGGAGGCTCATGATTTTATTTCTCAAACTTTTGGAACAAAAATTACTAAACACATGCCTGGAACAAGAGCTTGCAGCTAAAGAGGCTTGCAAAAATTGTTCTTATGCAAAAGGAACAACAATTACAATAACTACTTGTTGGCTAAAAGAGACTCAACAATTCGCTATCATAAAACAATTGAACAACACTCAAATAACAATAGAAGGCACTTAGGCTCGGCATTTTGTTATCACTAGCATGGTTAAAGAAAACTAATGATCAAAGGCTCTTATTTATAGGCAAGCAGAGGAGTAGGGAACCCTAAAATCTCCTTGCTTTCACAATCTAGGGCTTGCTCAGCAAGGAAGCTTTATTTCTAAATCTAGAAAGAAGATAACATCTTACACCTAAGAAAGTAGGAAAAGCGGGAAATGCCAACTATTACAATTTATCTTCTTTCTCTTCTTCAAATAATGGATAAGAATTGTTCCAAGAATAGAAAGAAAGCGGAAAGAAAGCTTCTAGATGAAAGCCGCTTTAAATCTCAATGACATCCGCTAAAAAGCAGGAAACTGTGTCCCAGTTAGGTGCATCTATGCCCTTAATAGCAAAGTTACGCTTTTCCAAGATATCCTCTCCATCTGCAATCGATCTTAGGAAATCTTCGACCTCATTGGCTGCTTTTTCAAACTTTGCTGACATCATGGAAATATGACTCATTCTCCCGCCAACTGGATTGCTGCCATCACAGCTGCGAACAACACTCTGAAATTGTGTTTGTACTTCATCAAGCCCGATATAGGAATCATCTTCAAGACTGTATCGAGAAGGAATCTCTGTGACAAACTCATTGATGAAAAGAAGAGCTTCAATCACCCTTTGTCTGTAGGCAATAAACTCCTCAGATATCCTCTTGTAGGTTTTAACCTTGAAGACATGACGCTCTCTCCAAGCAAGGATCTACCACTTGTGTTCTTTTGAGAGCACTGAACCATAGGTTGTATCCAGATCAGCAATGATGATTTTGTGCCTTGGTTTCATCTCAGCCATTGACTGTTCAAACCCTTGAATACCTTGACGTAGCGCATGAGCGTTGTCTCTCAATTGAATACCTTGACGTAGCGCATGAGCATTGTTCGATCCACTCTTGAGTTTCCTTCCCACAAATTACCAGCTGTCTCAACTGATGATGATCGGATGGTGTATCTAAATCCTGGGGCAGCAACCGAGTAGCCTGTGAAGAACCATGGACAAGGTTAGAAATATAAAGCCTAAGTTGCCGTATTTCAGCCTTGAGGGCCGCTTTGTCTTCTCCATCCTTGAGCACTCTTTCTTGAAGGTTTTCAGACACAAATTTGAACAAACTGACATCCGCATGTTTGGTGTTTTTACCAAGATTAGCCTTGACCATCACGAAGTCATCCATATCAACTTCATCCCTGTTCTTATCTCCAAGAGGCGTAGCAATCTCCATGACCATCTCACCATCCAGATTCCTATCAAAGTGAACTTGCTTCTTTGCTTTCTTCTTAGGAGGTTCATGGTAGATGTTGTCAAGGTCATCAAAATCCACTTGATATGAAGGTCTTCTTCTCTCCCTTCCCAAGGAGCTCTCAAGCCAAGACACGGTAGTATCTTTACTAACTTGCTTGGGAGGTACAATTGCAATTTCTTCATCTTCTTCAATATCCAGGTCGATGTGAATCGGTGAAGACCCTGTCAAAGGTATAGAATCTTGTGTTAAAGGCGGCTCCTCTGCTTCTTTCTAAGGTATGGGCTCGTCAAGAGGAGCTTCTATTACAATTGTAGGTTGCTCCTGTATGACTATGCTTGAGAAGTCTAACCTTCTTCTTACATTCTTATTTGATTTGCTACCTTTCATGCCTTCTTGAGACTGACTTATGCATTTCCCTTTCGACTATGCTTTGGAAGAAGAGGGAAGTGTCCTTGGCGGCTCTGCTACTGGAATGGAGTTTTTCCTCTTAAGGACTAGGAAAACCTTGCTGTGCTCAAGGACTTGTCTTGTCCTGTCTTCAACTAAGAGGGACTCTTTATTAGCCCAATTGACCTAAGGAAGGGGCTGATCTTCAATTCGCTTTTGAGCATACATCGGGAGAAGCACATCCTCATCATCATCTGATAAACCTTCAATGTCTTCTGATAAGCAATCTTTCATCTGGTGAAGAGTGAACCTACTGTAACTACGCCTTTGCACCTCTAACTCATCTATGCAATTGGCCCAAAAGTCTTTGAGAGCGGGTAAGTGAGCATAGTTTTTCTGAAGTCGGCCAGCATAAACGCCATGAGGGTCATAAGATCGTCTCTCGCTGTAGGGCTTGAGACCAAGTTTATCTAACTCATCCCCCATGGCCTTAGCATCTGCTGCTGTTCTGCATGTATAAATTCCCAACCCCAATGGAAAATCGAGGGCGGGTTTCTTTCTGTTCCTCAAAACCGTGTGGACCTCGCGTGCCTGCCTTAAGAACTCCATGAAGACGACCTCGTTTGACGGGTACCTTGGCAACATGAGTGGAGCACCTGAAAAGCCATAGACTTTGAGATAGGTGAAAGTAGGAAATTGTATGAACCAATCTGCCCACTCCGCCATCGCTGCCCTGGTAGTGGATGAGATACGAACGTGCAACTCTTTGTCTAGGTCTCGCACTGTGTGAATCAGGAAAGCCTCGTTCACCCTCTTATAATGATGCAATGACTTTGTGAATTCCAATTGAGGGTAATAGTTGTAGATATGCTGTATGTTCAGAGATCCTTCGGTGTTCAACCCTTTGAATTGACCTTGGAAGGCCACCAGGTAGACTAGGTAGGAAACCATATGGAACTTGTGAATCTGGAAGTATTCTGTTATCTGCTGATGGAGGCTGTCATTGATCAAGGTGGCCCAATCATAGAACTCAGTCTTCTTCATGATGTGGGGTATGGCATAGAACATCTACGGTTGAAACTTGGTAGCATCTTCTTGTTCAGTTACCCTGTTGATTGTGATGCAGGGTTCGTACCTGTAGGCCCTGAACCTGGTTCGGGTTCATTTGCGGGTACGTGCTGGGTGCGCATAGGGTACGCGCCCAACATTGTGGGTTCGCCAGGGTGCGTACACCCGCACACCTGTGCGAACCCACAGTTTTGGGTGCACACCTTGTGCGCACCCAACATGAACTTGGGCGAACCTTGTGACTTAGATTACAAATAATGCCCTTTAGATTACAAATAATGCAAAAAAATAAGCTGCAGGTATGGAGACCATTAAGTCCAAAAACAGAAACCAATATGATTAAAAACAATTGATAAGAAGTACATAATTACCCAAGTTCTTCAAGAAAAATCATAAAATATTAAAATGAAGATGGTACTAGTGATAATTGAAAATAATAAAAGGTATCACTAATACAAACAATGATGATGAACAGTCTAACAACTACCCAAACAAATGTTAATCAAAGTAACATTTTCAACTTCAATTGAAATGGTTCTTACAAGAGAAGAACTTGTTATGCATACATTCTGTAAAATATGTTCCTTTAATTCATGTAACAAATTGTGTTCTAAGATTCATATGCCATAAAAGCCTGAAGTACTGATTTCTTCTTAGATACTAGTACAAATATCTTAAATACATCTCGCCGAGAGGTATTAGTCTTGAGTTATTAACTTATTTTAATTCCTTAAGAGTCATTTTATTTTACTTTATGACTACTTAAGATATATTTTATTTTATTTACATTGTTTACTTTATTTTTATTTGAAGAATTATTCTTATTTACTTTAGATTGATCAAGTATCATACTATGAAATGATTTAGTTTTACAATTCTGTATATTTTTTTTTTTTTTGTATATATAAGACATATATATATATATACACACACACACGTACCCATACGTACCCAAACCCCTAAAAATTTTTTTTACGTACCCATGTACTAGGTTCTCGTACCCACACCCGTCTCCGAACCCAAACTGGTAACTTAGCCTGTTGAGCAAGGTGATTATGATGGCAATCTCATCTTTGAACTCCCCTCGCCTGACATTCTAGGAAAAGTCTTATGTTTCTCCTTCATCCACCTCTGTGCAATCTTCTTACTATACTTGTCTTTGTGCATTTCCCACATCATTTCACATTCGCCCTTTGAGATAGTGACACTTTCAGGCCAAGGAGGAATGGAAAAGCATTTCTCGATCATATCAGGTTTCAAATTGCAGATCAATCTGCCATCAATTGACTGGATCTCCCTTGTAGCCGAATTGTAATGCTTGATGCAAGTGATTATGAACTTGAGACTTTGAACTGATATAGGAATAGACACTGCTGCGAGGAGTACAGAGTGTCCCAAGTTTTTGATTGTAGTGTTGCCTGCGCTCTGCAAAGCACGTAGATCAAACACCGACTTGATGTGATGCAAGTCTGTCTCAGCTATTTTGATGTAATCATGATAGAGAGCTGATTCGGTCTTGAAAACATTGGGAGTGTACTCCATTTTGAAAACCTTGAAGAATGACTGTAAACTCGCCTAGGTTTAGACAAGTTTTGAGCAACTTACTATTTTTAGAATGCTGGTTTTTCGACTTCAAACGGACAAATTTTTGAATTTTTTTTTGAGATATACGTTTTGCTTAGAATTTCGTTGCAAGACAACCCAAATCGTCCGTTTTTAAAAATTTTGAACTTAGACTGAAAAAGCAACAAACCCTAATTTCTTCAAATTTTCACCAAAAAAAGATGGCTCCTGGGTTTTGTTCAAAATACAATTAGAAATGGACCCAGTTGATCAGATTTGAAAAACATTGATGGCTGATGGAAAAAGCAGCCAACCCTAGAATTTGAAATTTTCTTGAAAAAGCTGAGATCTGGGTTTTCTTCAGAAGACTGTTTTGAGAGGACCCAGATGATCAAAATTTGAAAACACTAAGGATTTCATTGACATGCAAATAAAAAGCAGCTGCTGCAACTTGATGAATTTCTCCAAAAAAAAAAATCTTCAGAAGAACGAGTTGAGCAGACCCAGAAGGCTGAAAATTGAATTCTTTGATCTTCTCCTTCAAAAAAATGATGTTTTGAATGAAAAAGCACAAAAAAGCAAGTTCTTATGTTGCTGGTCTGAAAAGTATTTTTTAAAACCAGCAACTCTAAGCTTTTGAATCTTGAAAAATCACTTCAAATTTGCTGCTCCACTTTCTCCTTGGGACGCCACCTGCAAGAATGATGAAAATTGCATGAAAGAGAGGTGTTAAATAGACTTAGGGTTTGAAATAGGTTTGGTTTCTTTTGCTTTAATCCTCAAACCCTAAAATCAGCTGATTCAATGAATTTGGACATTCATCTTTCATCTTGCAATTTTGAAACTTTGAATATTTTGACTAAGGCATGACAAGTTGGGCGCCCTTCTTCACTAGGGGCGTGCCAACTTCTCTCAGACTTAGCCATTTCTTGAGGTTTTTAAACTTTTCTCCATTTTGAAGCCTTTCTTTGACCTTGATCTCCAGCTTCCAGATTGATCCGACGAGCGAGCTGGATGATTCATCGTGTAGCCTGACTGATTCTGAGGAGATCACCCTGGAGGCACTTCTGGCAAAAAACTTCGTTTTGACCTTTGAATTCATGGGAGCCTATTTCCTCCAGGGGCGCCCATTTTGTCCAGAGTTGGCTATTTTTATGATTTTCAAGTTATTCATTTCCCTTTGATCTTCTGACGAAATCTTGATTCCAGGAGCTATGTTGATCCAATTGACTGGCTGTCTACTTCGCTGGATAGCTTGGCTGAATCAAACAAGATGATCTTAGATGCTTCATTGACGTATTTGATAATCTCAAACCTCAAAACCTTGGGTGCCCTTTCTCTCCAGGGGCGCCCACCTGGACCAAACTTAGAAAATTTTAAGTTATTTCTTCATCAACTCTTCTCCAGACGGGCTTATCAGATTTGATGACCCGGGCGTTTGATTGGTTGGTGGTTGGGCTTGTTACGAAGTTGAGACGATTCCAAGAGGGGTCTTCTGGGAGTAACTCTGTTAGAAAGTTGAATCTAAGGCACCAAAAGCTTGGGCACCCTTGGCAAGCTGGGGCGCCCAACTTCACCAGTGTTAGTCATTTTTTAATATTTTCTTCTTTGCTTTTGACTTTGACTCTTGTCAGACCCTCTGTTTTGCCTGTTGCATCTGGCGACTGCCTACCCCGTTTGACGTGCTGGAGATCTTGCTGGAAAGCTTGATTGATTCTGAAGAAGTCATCCTAGGAGCTTCACTGGCAAATCCATCTGTTTAAACACTCAAAAACTTGGGCGCCCTTCTACTCCAGGGGCACTGAAAGTTCCCAAACTTAGAAACTTTTCAAACATTTTCATGATTTTCATTGTGTCTTCTGTTTGAAACTTCCCAGTTTGACCTCGAATTCTGGGTGACTGGATGATCCGTTGACTGCACTGCTGGATTCACTGCGGAGCTGGGTAGATTCTGAACAACTTTCTCTAGGAGCTCAAACCCTAATTTTTTCATTTGATGCCCTAAAAATATGGGTGCCTATTCTCTCTTGGGGCACCCATGTTAAGTAGACTTAGCCAATTTTAGGCTGTTTTCACCTTCTTTCCTCATTCTTTGTGCATGCTCACCAACTCAACTTCTGCTCAATATTTGAGTGTTGAATCTGATGCCTGGCAGCCGACTGACCTCCATTAATGACTTCAGAGCTCCTGAAAATAAAAACTCATCAACGCATTCACTATATACATATATAAGGAAATCATTCATAATTGCAGTTATAACAAATAAATTAAAAATTCTTTTCCCAATTTCACATTCTCATGAAAGGTAGTTAATCACAACTATCATAATGACCATAATTTCATTGCCATAATCTTGTTCAAGTCAAAAGGGATGTAACAGTTTTCTTTGCTGTTTTTGGTTAGTTGTTTCTGTGCTGTTTGTCATTTCGGGCTGCCAGGTTGGGCCTATTTGTTTTGCCTTAGGGTAGTTTTTGTAAAGGGTTGGGACCCTCATTTTCCCACTTATCTAATAAAAAATAAAGCATAAGTTCTTTGAATATCTAGAAAAACAATTGGAGAATACTGTACTTCCAATGTATACATCTTTCACTGAGTTGAAGTGGCATCATGAATACCTTCATTTGGTTCTCAAATAAATCTTTAAAAATGTATCTCATGGTTAATCATAAGATAATGAGTACTTTTATGCTTGTACTTTACATTATCATGCCCATCATATGTTGCATAGCATGGTGTACTTTATGTTGGACATAACATTTAAAGGAATATTTAATTTCTAGTCAAATTTTTGATAACAGCATATTGTTGACACATGGGTTTTTGTAACTCCGTATTATTATATTCCTTTCAGTTGTGGAAGGCACGGCGAGATAGAAAAAGACAAAATTTTGTAAAGGGCCTAACTTTGTCTCATATGCCATACCTTCAATGGTAGTACTCAGCTGAATGTTCTCAAGCAACTGTTACAGATTGCTTTACCCATCCTACTTTTTCATTTGTGCAATTACTGAAAACATAGGGATTTTGAAGTTTGTTACCTTTCAGTGATTTTAATAATAATTTAGATTGCCCCTTTAACATGTTGACTAGAATGTCCCTTTATCTATGTTTTGTAATTTGTTTTACCATTTGTTTATGTTTTTATATTCCATGGCCTTAACATCTCTTCCTCTCTCTAAAACTCTTTGCCCTTGACAAGTGTCCGTACTTGTTACATTGTTGAATGATGAATCACAGAGATCGTGTATAAACATATGCATGCATATATTTTAGCACTAGGGAGAAGGAACATGGTTTGTCACCATACATAATAGGACTAATACAGAATCTAATGGGTACTAAACCCATCCATAGACTGACCTATTATATGTGGATTTTGCCATGTTTCAGGGTTTTTGTCCACTTGTAGGGCATCTTCTCTATCTCATTAGAAATTATAAACTATCAACAATATTTCAACAATTCACACTATCATCTTGGAGTTTATGCTATACAATATTAAAAATGGAATCTGAAATTTGTAATATTTTCTCAAAGAGAAATAAGCTGAAAATGAAATTGGAAAATGATTTTCTTATATAAACAAAAAGAGTTTCATATCTCTAAAACATTGCTGGAAGACTGACATATTCCAAGAACAAAATGAAATGTACATTTCATTTACATTAATGATAATTGTCAGCGCTTAGCACTTTGATATGTACCTTTAAGTGTGCACCAAATGAAATAGATGTGGGGTAGAACTGCTTTTTGAAGTAGAAACAGAAGTTCCTTCTAAACAAAATTTAGCCTAATCTGAAAAATAGGTACTTGCTATTTACAATCTATAAAATGTTTTCTGAGATGGTTCACACATAGTGAAAAAAGCAAAATGTGTGTTTTTGAGTATGTAATACAGAAAAACTTAAAATAGAACCTATGAAAACTATCATGCTTACATTTTTCAACTAAAGGCAGAGATTGAGTAGTGCAATTACACATAGAGTTAATATTTGGTTTTAAGAACACAAACAATACAGTAAATTAGAAGAGGGGAATTGCTTACAAAGCTACAAAGCATACTTCATTGCAACCTACAATTAACAGTAGAAATAAATTTACTTCATCTACACAATGCTGCAAGACATTATAAGATAAACACGGTAGTTGCATTCAAAGCTACAATAACCAACCTAGCACCTCTTGCAATACAAAGCTTTTACTAAATGCCAAGTGATATTCAACTCATAAAAGAACAATAATGTAGAACATCTCAACAACTACTTAGAAGCAAGATAGGCATTACTAAATTTTATTGAATGAATGATGCTTAAACCTCAACGAAGTGCCAAGAGCACTTATTTATAAGGTTTTACAAAATATTGCATGAAAATATAGGTCAAAAAGCCAACTACCGCTTCTATTGTAAGAATAGTTTGCTTGAATGCAAAGCAAGCTTTATTACATTTTTTTATCCACAAATACTAAATCTAACTTAGGCAATCTTCAGATCATAGTTTGCATACTCAGAATCGGAGAGTACTCGGCAAGTGTAATGTCCCCAAATTTATGACTAAGTGACTTAATTAATTTAATTGACTAAGTTGTCCAAAAATTAAATTATATTTCCAAAGGATGACATTAATCAATTATTTTAATTAAATAAAGTGCAATATTATAAAGCCACTTAGATAGTTTATAAAGTGACAATGAAATATTTTAAAAATTAACTTTGTCACTTTTTGAAAAGAATGGGTAAGAGATAAAAAGGAAGGAAGCGCACTTTTTGAAGGACTTTGGAAATGAATATTTTTTCTCACGGGAATGGTCAAGGCTCTCTGGTTTGGGTTTGGAAACCCTTACAGCTGCAGTTTCGGGTGTGAAACTATCACCCCTAGCTGTGAATGGTCGAAGTTTTGAGGAAGAACATAAAGATATAACCAGACTTTCAGGAGTTTCGATTTTTGAGGATTGTTTCTTCTTGGAGATGAATTTTGGAGTTAATGCTCAGATTTGAAGGCGTGCCTCTTGGAGGAAACCCTAGACGCCTCTTCTACAAGCAAAGGACACAAGCTAGGGTCGAGTTTTGAAGAAATCTGGGCAGTATATTAAAAAACGTGGTTATTGGTGAATCGAAATTAGGGCCTCCCTTCAGATTTTCGAAGTTACATTACATTGAGTTTTTGCACCTCTAGAGAAACGAGTTTTGGAATGTAATCTTCAGATTTGAGGACGCGGGTTTGCAGTAAAGGCTTGGGCGCATCATTTCTCCAGCAACTGGACTTTACCCAGTCGTGTAGTTGAGAATACTGAGCAGGGCAAATAAAAACGTGATTCTCTGCTGAAGCGACTATTGCAGTAGTTGCAAGCTGGGTCGTGGTTCTTATTTGAGGTATAAAGAGGCAAGAGGGTGATCTCTGTACCAGCACAACATTACTCTAGAGAAACGCCTGCCAAAGAGGTATTTATGGTTGCTGTGATAGGTTTCTGAGCACTGTGAGATCATCCCACACACTCCCAGGCTGAGTTCGTTGGGTATATCCAGGTCAGAATAATTTACTGCTTATATCCAGTAGTTAAACGTCCGCAAATTGTATTCTCTGTTATAGAGAAGGGCCTTCGGTTGATGTGTAAAATTCTAAACTGTAGAGAAGTTCAGTCATAGCTACGTAGAAAACCATAGTATGCACTGCTGTATGTTTCTGGGTTGTAATCTACGGTTATAATCTGCATATCATTGTCATTTCAAGCCATTGTGATCAGAAATTCTAGTTATGATTGCTTCATTCTGTTTGTATGGAACCCTTGGATGTTGTAAACTCACCTCAGCTTAAGGATGTCCCTTCTTGAACTGCATGTTATGCCTGAAGCTGTATATTCTTTAAAACAGCAATGTATTTCTGAACTACTATAAGCACCTCCTGGGCATGTAAATGAACCTGTAGCCATCTTTGAGCATAGGCCAAACAACTCACAAGATATTGTATTTAGATTATAGTATTTAATTCTCTTTCTGGAACTGTTCATTATGGAAAATCAGTCTTTTATTACACTCAGAAACTATTGTAAATCACTGTTGCCACAGTCTCTTTAATGATGCTATGTGATGAAATGCAATTCCATGAAGAGTATGAGTCAACTGGAGTTTTGTGAATGGTGTTACATACCCGTTTCAATCATTGAACACTTATTTATCAGTCCATTTGGTACTGCTGTTAATGAAATGCAAAACCAGTGATATGTTCAGTCTTGTACATGAATGTTATTTGAAAACCATCAAACTCTAACCTCTCAAATATCCAGAAAATCTTATTGTTCAAACTCAGCTTATGTTTACTTGATTGACAAATGGAATATGCAATATTAAGGAATCTGGAAAAATTATCGTCGATATAGCAAGGGACACCTCAGTGGTATCAGAGCTGGAGGTCTTGCCAGCCTGTTGGGTTTGTGACTCAGAAATTTCAGCCATCTAATGATGATGCAGATGGACAGATTTGTCAACCTTAGAGAAAATCAAAACGTGATGATAAACACGCTTCAACAACTCCTACAACAGGAAGAGGACGAGCAGGTGGTAATGAAAATAGAAGCCAATGACATTGTTGCTGAGTACCAGGGATTACCAGATGATTTCAAATCTCAGGTTTCCTTTGATGAGTTTTTGGGAATACTCGAGGAAGGAAATCCAAGTAAGAAAAAACTATATAACTATATCAGAAAGTGGAAAAGGGAAGAAATTTCTGGTCTTGGGTTGTCTACTAACAACAATGCAGTATCTGCGCTTGAGCCTAGTATTCAGGAGGAAGGAAAGGACTTAACTACGTTGCAGACAAGTACACCAGTTGTAGTGGGGAACCAGGAAATGTGTGATGAATGGCTAATGAAGGCAAATGAAGCGAAGTTGATAGCTACTCCAGCAAAACAGCAATTACAGAGAATTAAGGAAACATCAAAACGAGCTCCCTTCAAATCAAACAAACATAAAATTTCTACACTTTCCGAAAAGGCACTTCACATGGACCATTCTTGTGACCTATCAAATCATGAAAAGAATGTTCTGGGACAAGAAAGTTACGTGGTAGAGTACCTAAATGTTCCAAAGGGAGCGTATGCAAATGACAAAATTATTAAGGGTGCTAATGCTATTTCAAAAAAGGAGCGGGATGAAGTTTCCAAATCAGCATACAGTGAAGAGTTGTTACATCACTCCAGTGAGGATAGTGTAGATGTTGGGAAAGAATTCCCAATGTTCAATACATATCAGTTTGATTTCCAACCAGCACCTATGGAGAAAAATGTCCATGTTAGCTTCAAAACTTTTGATTCAAATGGTGGTCATAAGGACAATTTAGAAATTCCAGCGGAAAGTGACCCAAGTGGATTGGTTAAGTTTGACTTGTCATTTCAAAATAGAGAGGTCATAGCGGTGCATACATACTCTAGGCCCGCCATGGAGGAAGATCATAAGGTAGAAGATTCTACCTACTACTTTGATGGAGGAGGTGGCCATGAGGAAGTTGACTTGGGGAGGCATGATCAGGGTATGTTGCATGAAGGCACTGGGTCCTATAAGCCTCATCCTTTGGATGAGCTCACACACACATCAGAAATTCAGGCTTCTATGGATGCCACACTCAAGGAATGCAAATGCAACATGAAGAGGGCGAAGAGTGGAGTCATGGAGGAGGAGCTTGAAGCATCCTATAACGTGGTCATGGAGATCAAAGGGATGGACACACATGAGGATTCCACTTGCAGCTATGGGATTGATTTCGTGACGCATAACACTCATGATTTCTCACAGAAGTCATGCCTTGGACCTGCGCTAGTTGATGGTCACCCAATCATGGAGGGAGAGAAGATTAGGGATTACCAATACATCACTCAAAAGCACAAGGTAAGGCCTGATTTTCTGAGTTGCAACAACAGTCCTGACATAATAGCAAAAGGGATCAGCCCTAAGGTTTGTCATTGTGGATCTGCCTTGGGTGGAGAACATGCAACAGTAATAAGGGAGAGGTTTGAGAATGGTAAAAGCACTACAAAAAGGTATGGCAAGAATTCTGATTTTATTTGGGCCAGCAATCGTTCATTCTTGCAGGATCATATGTTGGCAGCCCTTACACATGAAAATGGAATTAGGAAGACCTCTTCTATTGTTGGCTTTCACTTGGGAGACAAGTATGGGGACTTGTTTGTATGTCCAAGACTCGAAGGGACCAAGTTGGTTTGGTGTGACATGGCAGGGGCAAAAAGAATTCAAAGCATGTGGACTGAACCTTGCATGATGACCAATATGGTGGAGCAATCAGAGTTAGGGAATGATTTAGGAATTGCAGTTTGGGCACCTACTTTGCATCAAGAGGTCCATGACTTTCCTCTTTTAGAGAGCTATTTGAAGGATCAAAACAATGATGATATTGGCCACACACTTGTTGGATCAGCCACAAGTGTTATATCCATTTGTGTGGAAGGGAACATTATTGATTTCAATTTGGTTAGTCATGCATCATCTACGATGGAGGGACAATTGTCAAGATCATATGAAACATTTTGTCTTAAAAAACTGATTAAGGAGAACAAAGTGGCGTTAGGTATTCAATGGTTGAAATCTCTTGGGAGATTTGACCAAGACTTTAGCAAGATGATATCAGAGTTTACTCCCATGGGTAAACACATTGTGCTTAAGCCACAAGAGAATGAGACAGAGAATGGGACAGTTAAGAGCATGTTTATTTGCTCTCACATTAATGACTTCAAAGGCATGGATAAGGATGAAGAATTCAGTCCTAAACTTCTGATTTTGAACAGCAGGGATATATTTTCACTTCCTAATTATATTGCAGCTTCTAACCGTTGGGAAAGGAGTGACATTGTTTCTACTTTGGTTGGCACTCAAGAAGCATGTATAGGTCATGGTAATTTATATGACGCATCTCACCTCAGGACTGAATTTAAACACCTTGGAGCAGCTGATTTAGAGCAGTCCCAAACTTTGAATGATGGTTGGCTAGAGAGGGAAAAGCAAACCAAGTTGTTGGCTCAACAAACCAAGCCCTATTTTCAACCTATTCACGATATGCACCATCCTCTAGATGATGATGATCTTCATAAAGATAAGATGAAAAGGTATGGTGGCACTTCTGATTTTCTGTTGGAGGTTAGCAGTATACCCTTATTAAACCATGAGATGACAGCCATAACACATATTGGTGACAGCAGCATAAGATCTTCCATTGGCGTGGATATAAGCTACATAAGATCCAATTTTTTGTATTCTAGCATGGATGATGTGGAAACAACACAGGACATGTGCAATAAGTGGAGACAAAGAGCCATGAAGGCTAAAGCGCTTGCTTCCCAAGCAAAACAACACTTACAAGAAGTCAAGGATCACTGCAATCTCTTGGAGAAAACAAAACAGCAGAGGGAAACTTACTTTAGATCCTTGATTCCCCCAAGGGAAGAAGCTATGGAGATAGAATACCTGATGGATGAGCCTATTTTGATGATCAAAACCAAGAACCATTCAGATTTGCAGACCTTGGTTGAGAGGTATGTGAGTGGTTTTGGTCATGAGCTTGTTGAGTCACCTCATTTGGTGAGCCTAGTCGAGGCTCAAAACATAATTCTTAAGGAGGACTGCATGCATTCGGGAAAGTCAGTCTATACAATGGAATGTTATCAAGTGGATCACGAGTCACTTCTCTTAGAGAGCTCATTGGAGGCTCAAATAACAGTTATGGCGGAGCTTGTAGAGTTCATCTTTTCTGTACCAGCCTATGATGAAATATATGTAGCTAAGGGCATTGCCGATTCAGTTTGGTTTGAGGGATTGGTTACTCTTGGAGGAGCCCTTGATTGCATTGGCACGATAGTGCTACACCCTCATTGTGCACTAGTAGAGTATGGAGTTGGTCTGCTCTTAGGGTATGTTGTATGCATGATCATTGTTCTCCGTTTTGAGTGGTATTTACTTAAAATGGGTGAGTTTCAGTTGGGCTTGGGTACACAACATAATGATTTACACGTAAGGAGGAACATTCCAACCCTAACTAATTGGGTTGTAGTCCTCACATTGGCGTTAGACAGTTGTTCTGCACTGCTGATCACAGGGATTTCAAATTGTCTTTTGAGGATAACAGCTGATTGGAGGAGTAGGAAAAGTTCCTATCATCCTCTCCTTGTTGGAGGTTGGCGTATTGATGAATTCCCATCATCCCCTATCATTAGAGGTACTAGTTGCATCATTTGGAAAGAGATTCTCAGCCTGATAGATGCTGTTCTGATTTATATCAGCAGCATAGGATGGTGTGATTTGTATGATTTCTTCATCAAGAGGTTTTCCTTTCACACCCTTGGAAGTTCAAGCATGGTTGGCAACATCAGCATGAGGAGGAACCTCTACTTCCACATCTTCATTTGGGATGAGGGTGTAAGGATTTGGGATCCAGGTGTTAACTCGTTGGGCAGTTGGTTTCACAGATTGACAGGGATTGACAGTGTCAAGAGTTACAACTGCATACAGGGGTTGCTGGTTAGAATTCTTTCCAGCATCATTTGGGATCCAGGCGGTTGGTGGACAGGCACATTTGGTTTGTCATTCAGATATCAGATGCTATCGCAGTGGGCTGGTTTGTTGTTGTGGATTGCTTGAGGACAAGCAATATTCGGGAAGGGAGGACTGTAATGTCCCCAAATTTATGACTAAGTGACTTAATTAATTTAATTGACTAAGTTGTCCAAAAATTAAATTATATTTCCAAAGGATGACATTAATCAATTATTTTAATTAAATAAAGTGCAATATTATAAAGCCACTTAGATAGTTTATAAAGTGACAATGAAATATTTTAAAAATTAACTGTCACTTTTTGAAAAGAATGGGTAAGAGATAAAAAGGAAGGAAGCGCACTTTTTGAAGGACTTTTGGAAATGAATATTTTTCTCACGGGAATGGTCAAGGCTCTCTGGTTTGGGTTTGGAAACCCTTACAGCTGCAGTTTCGGGTGTGAAACTATCACCCCTAGCTGTGAATGGTCGAAGTTTTGAGGAAGAACATAAAGATATAACCAGACTTTCATGAGTTTCGATTTTTGAGGATTGTTTCTTCTTGGAGATGAATTTTGGAGTTAATGCTCAGATTTGAAGGCGTGCCTCTTGGAGGAAACCCTAGACGCCTCTTCTACAAGCAAAGGACACAAGCTAGGGTCGAGTTTTGAAGAAATCTGGGCAGTATATTAAAAAACGTGGTTATTGGTGAATCAAAATTAGGGCCTCCCTTCAGATTTTCGAAGTTACATTACATTGAGTTTTTGCACCTCTAGAGAAACGAGTTTTGGAATGTAATCTTCAGATTTGAGGACGCGGGTTTGCAGTAAAGGCTTGGGCGCATCATTTCTCCAGCAACTGGACTTTACCCAGTCGTGTAGTTGAGAATACTGAGCAGGGCAAATAAAAACGTGATTCTCTGCTGAAGCGACTATTGCAGTAGTTGCAAGCTGGGTCGTGGTTCTTATTTGAGGTATAAAGAGGCAAGAGGGTGATCTCTGTACCAGCACAACATTACTCTAGAGAAACGCCTGCCAAAGAGGTATTTATGGTTGCTGTGATAGGTTTCTGAGCACTGTGAGATCATCCCACACACTCCCAGGCTGAGTTCGTTGGGTATATCCAGGTCAGAATAATTTACTGCTTATATCCAGTAGTTAAACGTCCGCAAATTGTATTCTCTGTTATAGAGAAGGGCCTTCGGTTGATGTGTAAAATTCTAAACTGTAGAGAAGTTCAGTCATAGCTACGTAGAAAACCATAGTATGCACTGCTGTATGTTTCTGGGTTGTAATCTACGGTTATAATCTGCATATCATTGTCATTTCAAGCCATTGTGATCAGAAATTCTAGTTATGATTGCTTCATTCTGTTTGTATGGAACCCTTGGATGTTGTAAACTCACCTCAGCTTAAGGATGTCCCTTCTTGAACTGCATGTTATGCCTGAAGCTGTATATTCTTTAAAACAGCAATGTATTTCTGAACTACTATAAGCACCTCCTGGGCATGTAAATGAACCTGTAGCCATCTTTGAGCATAGGCCAAACAACTCACAAGATATTGTATTTAGATTATAGTATTTAATTCTCTTTCTGGAACTGTTCATTATGGAAAATCAGTCTTTTATTACACTCAGAAACTATTGTAAATCACTGTTGCCACAGTCTCTTTAATGATGCTATGTGATGAAATGCAATTCCATGAAGAGTATGAGTCAACTGGAGTTTTGTGAATGGTGTTACATACCCGTTTCAATCATTGAACACTTATTTATCAGTCCATTTGGTACTGCTGTTAATGAAATGCAAAACCAGTGATATGTTCAGTCTTGTACATGAATGTTATTTGAAAACCATCAAACTCTAACCTCTCAAATATCCAGAAAATCTTATTGTTCAAACTCAGCTTATGTTTACTTGATTGACAAATGGAATATGCAATATTAAGGAATCTGGAAAAATTATCGTCGATATAGCAAGGGACACCTCAGCAAGCCCAAAAATTTTGACTCGGGAAAAACTCGGCAAATACTCGACAAATACTCGGCAAATACTCGGCAAATGTGTGTGGATGTTTATGTATGTGTATACTCAGGACTGCTCTGTGCACACATACATATCTACAAACATACACAGGATGCCAAGTTTGCATGCATATACACACACAGACATATTTATACACACACAAACATGCCAAGTTTGTGGGTTTTTTGCAAGCCACTTGTGATTACTTGATAATTTGATAGGAGAAAATCCATCTACATACTACCCACGAGTAAAAGCAGAGATTACTCAGCATGCAAATTTTTTGGAGATTACTCGGCTACTCGGAGAGTATGTAAACTATGCTTCAGATAAACTCTTGAAAAAGATAACTATCAGCCTAACAATAGACCTTCTAGAAGGTTATCTAAAAATATCCTTCTTAGGAGAGACTTCCTAGAATATGTTCACCTACTCAAAAACAATGACAACTAAAAAAGTGCCAACTATTTAGAGCTTGGGCTAAAAATAGACAACCCTGACAAGCAGCTCTGGAGATGATTCTAGTGAAGTTCATCTGCTGTCATGGGAAATCTTTTGAAGACACGCAGAAATTCTGAAAACAATCTTGGTGATGTGAGTCCAAAACCCTCCTTTTTGTTGATTCCTTTCCACACTAAACCAAAGCTGAAAGATTCCACTTTGAATGCTTTGAAAACTCTCGAGCGCTTGAAAATCGAGTTTTTTCAACATGATGTTATGTATGCTGATATCTTGTTTTTAGTCAATACAAGTCTTGTTGAAACCATGACAAAAACCTTGATAACAATCTTAAAATGTTTGTTCAATGATGGATTTATCATATTGTCACATTTGGAAACCCTTGCAGCCCAGAAGAATGGAATAGCAGCATATTGATGCTAGAGGGCTGAAAATTTTCTCTAAAATCCTAGCTACAAGCTGATATCAATCTGATATTCTGAGTTTTATTGAGAACATGACCCTGCTGAAAATGAATTATAATGAAAAATATAGAAGAGCTGCTCATAAGAAGATGAAAATCTCGCTGAATTACAATCACTTCTGATGAAAAATACTGCTGAATTTTTTTTGAAAATCTTCTTGTAGTTAGGTGCCCCTGCTGTAGGTGATGAAGTATGATATGATGAAAACATCTGCTGATATTCTGTCCTTCTAAATGGAAAGAAGAAAACAATTTGAAGGATGAGCTGGAGACACAAAAAGCATTGTTGTTTCTGCTGGTCTGTTATGTATAACTGATCAGCTTTGGTTGCACCTCTATAAATTGCAAAGTCAAGCACTATGAGGGGAAAGGTTACGACTGTTCATAAAAGTACCCCTCCTTTATATATGACTTACAAATTTTGGTAAAACTTGGTTGCTTATTTAGGCACACCCTTATACTCTGCCTTCTCATTGTTAACACAAGACTTTGCTTCACCTTTATCAGTTGTGTGCCCTAGTATGTGATCAAAACTTATTTAAGTGAAAGTTGCTCCATCTGTTTAGAGGTGTGCATGCCTATAAGTTACTCTTGCAACTTTGAAACTCAATTTTCACTTTATCTGGTGCATGCCAGGTAACTATGGTGCAGATTTTGACAATTTCAATTTGGTTTTTGCACACTATGGCTCCTGCTTGCTTATTCAGATGCAATCTTTTTTAGAATTTGAAAATCATGTTTATCCATTGTAAGGCACATGCCTATGAATTGCAAAACTGTAATGTCCCTTGTCCTAATTTGCCCCTAGAATTCGCCTATGGGTCACAATTTCCACAAACTAGCGTTAGGGTTTTCACCTTGTCAAATGAATAGCTCCTTGATGATGTAATTCGGAATTGCAAACCTGCATTCAACCCATGAACAACATTCCCAAACATGCATATATACATTTGTTAGCATTAACCCATGGCAACACAAATAATGCAACCTATGGTGAACTAGGAGGAGTGACTTGGTGGGTCCGCCCGAAGCCATATGCCAAGCCTAAGAGGTTGTATATCACAACTCTGCCTGTTGGCGACTTACATTCTTTCCCCATCTATGTCACAACCTCAGAAGACACTTTGCCCACTTGTGGGAACAAGTAGAGCTCACAAGTGGTCTTGGCACTTCCACCCCTCCATGGCCCATCTTCTCCTTAGGATTGGGCGAATCTTGAGTGGGATCTCTAGGCACACACCGCTCTCCCCAGGCCCTTTCCCCCAAGCGGGTTTTCAATCAGATTTAAACACTCAGATATATTCTTATTTATTGATATTAATATACAATAATAGCTATAAATTTTATGGCTTCCTAATCATGCATGAAGAACAACATATATAGATCCCTGCCTAAAGTGACAGATAACAATACATATAGAATCATATTGATGCCTGAAATAACTGTTAGTCAATACATATAAGGGCAGGTTGATGCTTGTGAAGACACTTAATCAATTAACTAATCAGTGCATATAGATTGATGCGCTAAAGAACAACTAATCAATGCATATATATAATCTGATGCTATGAATAATAAGTAATCAATTACACATGAATTCAGTTTACTGTTATGAAGAATAAACAGTCAATGCAAATGTATCAGATCGCTGCAATAAAGAATAATTAATCAATGCAGATGTATCAGATATATATAACAGATTGACTTTATGTTAAGTGGCAGAAATACACCTGTTATGAATGATGTTACTATCCCAACATCTCCTTTTGTGGATATCTACCACCCTTTTTGCTCCTTATTGATTGTTTGATCATGGCTCCTTAGAGCACTTTGGATTTGATATTTAAACATATATAGATCTGTAAAACTCCCCACAGTTTGCTGCTATCTTTGGTGATTAGATTTTAGAGATATTAAATTGATTCTCCATCAGAATATATTCTTCCTCCTATTCGATGCCCCCTCTCTTTCTTATCTCACCTTATCTTATATCTTCTCACATTGGAGAAGATATGATTTTATGGAGGGTCATGCTTTTTCATGTGTTGGAGGGATGTGACTTTTGTTTGGTCGCTGCCTTTCCAACAGCGATTACTTTTTAGAATTAGTCGCTGCCTATGTATGCAGCAGTTAGTATACATTTAAATGTTTCTTGTTTTAATATATTTTGATTATTATTATTTATATTAGTTTTGCATGTAATGTCCCCATTTTTAGCACTACACTTTCCAGTGACTGTTAGCCTATTTCCGGATGCCCGTAGGTTGGTCAAAGGCAAAACTAGGGTTTCCTATTTTCTAAGAGGCTTCTTTTGTGGATTTAGGGCTTTGCATGCAGGAGTTTGGCAGTGTGTTTTTTGGATCTTTCTGGGTTTTTGGAAAGCTTCAGAGAGATGTGACATGCATTTAATGAAAGTGACATGCATTTCAATCAGGAATTTGCATGCAGGATTGATTTTTAGGTTTTCAGAGAGCTTCGCAATGTTATGACATGCATTTGAATTTGACAACCTTTTCTGGACTTACTATTTTTAGTAAGTTGCGACGACTGTCCGGTTTGTGCTCAAAATGCGTTTAAAGTCACTTACTATTTTTAGCAGTGGCCAGTTTATGATGTTTGCTATCTTCAATTGGTCACAGTACTCTTCAGTGGTCCTCAGTTTTGCTCTGGTTGGTGTATGGTGAGCACTTACTATTTTTAGCAGTGCTATTTATACTTATAGTAAGTCATTCTTGGGGGAGTTGGTCTCAGGCCTTTGTGTGTGCAGTAGTATTATTTCTCATATGGTTTGGAGAGCCTAAGGTTGAAGTATTTAATAATTGTTTTATTCAGTCACTTAAGTTGTTTAATAAAATAATTTTATAAACTTAAGTGAAAGGGGGGTGAGTGGTCATTCAAAAAGCACCTTGGGCCTAGGTGTACAACTTTAAGTTGTTTTTAAAAAAATGTTTATTAATATTTTATTTCTCCATGAAGTGGGATGCCTAGAGAAGGGAGAAAATAGAATTTAAAATGTTTTATTTTTCAATGAAGAGAAGGGCGTGGGTTTTAGGAGGAAATTAAGAGATGTTTGAAGTCCATTGTTCTAATTTCTTTATAACTCCATTTTGGCTCTCATTTGCACATCTCTACTTTGGCAACATAACAGAATGCTCCTAGATTTCTTCCAGATTGCTTGGGCTGCCAACTGAGGACGGAAACCCTCTTCGTATGGGCTGATTTCGATGGTGAAATATGAAGAGCACAAAAGATTTACTAAGAGGGGGGGGGTGAATCAGTAAATCAACACAAACTTTCAATTTTTAATCTTTTAAACTTATTACAATTAACTTTTTGATATGAACCAATTTACACAAGTTGACACAACTTTATTGAACTGATTTTTACAAGGAAGTAGGCACCAACCTACTAGATTTACAAGAAAGATGATTTAGTAGGATACAACCTACAAGGAACACCTAAACCTTTACAAATTTAGTAGGCACCTACCCACGAGGAGCACCAACCCCTAATGCAAGGCACCGAACCTTGACTTGATGGATGTAAGATGACTGCCTTCAATCAGATCTGCACTGTCCCTATCCTCCAATCTGCTTTATGTGATGAAAGATATCACCCTAAGCCCACACAAGAAGATGGGACTCTTGACTGAACTGCTTATTCTCTACACCCACTTCCAATAAGCTTGAATGAATATTGAATATATACTTAGATCAAGGATAGCAACTCTTGATGAAAGGACATGACTTCATCTTTTCAACTTTCATTCGCACTTCTTCATTAATCTGAATTAATCTTAATCTGTATTATCTTTCAATTCTTGATGAAAAGATCTTCTTCAGAATTATAAATTAGAACTCCTTTCTATTTTATTGTTTTGCCAATCGCACCTTTTGGCAATTCAAGCTTTAACTAATTTTTTGTGTCATTTCAGAACATATCGCATCTGTTGATATAACACACGTCTTTTAGATTTTTAGATGCGTCCTTTTGTTAATTAAGTTTGTCTTCTTAAAACACGTCTTGCTAACGGACCTGTTTATTCATAATTATAGGCGTATTTGTTGAGTCTTGAAACACACGTCTTTTCACAGGAAGACAAAATTCTTCATTCGCATCCCTTTTGAAAGACGTCTTTGCACCTTTTGACCAAGAGACGAGTTGAGTTGACTTTGTTTGCACCTTTTGTCTTAACAAATATTTGTCTTAGCAAATATAGCAATTGGTTTGTTTCATACTTTCCAGCTCGTCCTTTGCAGTTCATGTTTCTTAGTTCATATATTTTTGTGAGACTATTATTAGTCTTTCCAGTTCGTCCATTTCATACTTTCCAGTTTGATATATCAATCAGATTTAACAAGTTCTATCGAACTTGAGACATATCAAGAAGATCTTCATATTTGAAAGCCACGTAGTCTGCTGAATGATCTTCGATCTGAACTTTTTAGTTTAGTCTGCAAATTTATCTTTAATAATTCCGATGTGGACCTTGACTCCATTAAGCTCAACAATGAATCATCCAAATCCAATGATCTAAATATATTATTTAATCAAATTGGTCTGATTCTCCATCTGATTTGATTATTAATTTGTTTTGAACCAGCACCTTGAGCTTTATGATAATCCTATTTAAGTCTTGCATAATGATTCTGAATCTTGTCATTAATAACAATTTCTTCAATACTATCTTCAGTTAGTTTTGTTCCTATTCAACTATGCTTATGTTATCTTCAATCATACTACAAATGACTCCACGTTTTTCACTTAACATTAATGACAATATGAACCATCTGCCTTCACATTTTGACATCAATGACAATATTTCCAACAATCTCCCCCTTTGTCATTGATGGCAACATATTCTTCCTCATCACTTCTAACTCTCTCCCATTCTACTTCTCTCCCCCTTTGACATCAATGGCAAATGGTCTTCCAACAATGATTTGCTTGTTTTGTTTCATGGAGCTACAAGATACTATGTATAGCTCCCCCTGAATATATGCTCCCTTCTATTCATACTCATCTTTCTCTTTTCATTCCTTGTCTTCTAAGATAATCTTCTTCTTCATGAAAGCTTCTTCATTTTGACATAAACACAATTTCCAACAATAGAGGCCAATAGAAAATTTCTCGTCATCTTTATGAGATATCAACCCATAAGTAGATTTTTCTTCAACATTTTGAGATACTTTATTTTTCAATTATCTTCTTCAAGTGGCTGAAAGATAATGTTCAATTTAGCCCCCCCTAAATTCATGCTTCCTCTTAGAAAAGGCATAATGATTTTGCATTGGATTCTTCATTTCTTGTATCTATCTTCTTTCTCCAAACTTTTGTAAACTTTCTCTCCTTTTCCATGGTGTTCTTCTTCATATCTTGTAAAGGTGGTTCCATAAAATCACATTTACAAAAACGTGCTACGTGTCCAACATTGTTACACTTGAAACACATAACATCATGACTAAATGAATTATAATCTCTCCTAGTGAAGCTTGAACCATTTCTTGCTTGAAATCTGCAATTTATTGCTTTGTGTCCAAAGTAATTGCATGAATAGCAATATCCATAGAAAGAATAAAACTTCCCACAGTTAGATTTTCTTTCATTTTCCTTGATACTTGTGACATTCTCATCACACTTTGTACATTTCTCCTTTGGCTTATTCAATTCATTTTTCAACATGACAACTTCTTGTTCCAACTTGTCACAATCTGTCTCTTTTGCACTTAACTTATTCTTTAATTCATTTTCAACTTGTTTAGCCTCTACAAGTTGAGCCTTTAAATCTTCAATTATTTTGTTTAATTCCTCCAAGCTTTTAGTTAACTCCTTGGCTTTTAGTTTATGCTTGGTAACCCTCTTCTTCAATTCTTCATTTTTCTTGTATGCATAATGAAGTTCTTCCTCAAGATCTGTTTCTTCTTCTTCTTCATTGTATTCTTGATCAATTTCTTCTTCTTCATCACATTCTTGATCAGCACCCTCATATTCAGCCATGAACAATATTTCTTCTTCACCATTGCTTGAGCATCCTTCACTTTGTTCTTTAGAAGTGCTGCTATCTTTCTTTGAATAGAAACTCTTTTTTGTGCTTTTGAAATTTCTTTTTTGACTTGTACGCCTAGGCCCAAGGTGCTTTTTGAATGACCACTCACCCCTTTTTTGACTATATATATAGATAGAAAGTATAGGGTGAGGAAATCTCAATGTGATGCTCGTTCAAATCCACAGACCTGCCACTGGTTAGGTATGAGTTCCATTATAGGAGGAATTAATATAATAATGCGTAGAAGATAAGAGCAATGGATTGGGTATATTATTCGTTTAAATCTCAGTTGATGATGATCGTTAATTTAGGTTATGACTTATGAACATATATATTTTGAATACTCTAGGGTAGATGAGTTTATCGAAATATTTATATCGTTTGATCTTAAAAGATGTGATTACTGAAATTTATTGATTTCTAATGTTCCTAATGACTCTTTGAGAGACACTTGAGTATAAGATTCAGGTTTTAGTGATTTTCACCCGAAAGGAAACATTACAAAAAAAGCCTCCTAGAAAATAAGAAACCCTAATTCTGCCTCTGACCAGCCTACGGGCATCTGGAAATAGGCTAACAGTCACTGGAAAGTGTATTGCTAAAAATGGGGACATTATAGTTTTCCCTTCCCAAAATTGCTTGTCCTCAAGCAATGCCACCACAACTCCAGAAAAATTTAAACTGATCCATACCAAACCAAGTACGATCCTAGGGTCCCAAGTCCGTCTCAGAAAGGACCTACCATGATGACACTGCAACACTCTAATCACATTAGTGAAACCATCGTGCTAGATTTGCACTGTCCTCCCATGTAACCACAAAATGTTACCATCCATGAAACTCAAACTGAAAAACTTGGAAGGATTGAAATCAATACCTCATAGCATCTCCTACCCAAACGACTCTGAAAATTCTATATCAGCAATGCCATTATCTATCTCAATCCTGGGCAATAGGAAGGAAAGTCTGCTCAACTCAAAATTGTACTCGTCAGCATATTTCCTAAGGGTGTCAAGTAGAGCCACAACTGCAAATGTGACTTCTCCAAAGCTTCTTGCAAAGAGGAAAGCAATCCTTTGCAAGAGCTCAACAAACTCATCCTCATAACTCCACATGGATCTACTATGCCTCCTTTGAATTATTCTAATACAATCATGAAGACTTCTGAAAATTCTTATAGTTCCCACTCCAAGTTCCTCAGAATGATGAACGAAAGCAAGCAAAGGTTTGCTGCCCAAATCATAAGTACAAGAGAGTGTATAAGAAAGGCCTTTGGTTAGAGCTTGAACACTTCCCAAACACGGATACTAATTGCCTCAACTCAACATACCTTTCATCTGAGACCATAAACCGGTTTTGCTAGGAGGCTGTGAAGTTTGAAAATGAGTACACCAGTTGCCCACCGAGTCTGAAATGATTGACTTGAGATCAAATTTAAGGAAAATCAGCATCCAAGAAGATGAACAACTACAACAACACTGAAAATTATCATCCAGAATAACACATTTGCTATGTCCAAGGCTGGAAACATCCTCTCAAGTGACTCCAACACCACATAGAACCATCCTTTGCTCAAAAAATTTCTCCAATCCACTAGTTGATGGGAAAAAGGAACCATCAAATGGCTGGTCAAGAAGGGAACATCACCAAAAAATCTGAAAATTTGACCCTCATCCCTCCAAAGATCCTTCTTTCCACATGTAATAAGCTCCATCAAACCATGTTGAGGATCCCAAGCATGGATACCTAACCGAAAGTGATCACCAACACACCAGAAAGAATACTCAACACATTCCCAAGTGCCAATAAGAACCAAGTGCATACTCAAGAAGCTGGTGTCTCCTCTAGTGAACCCTTGAAGCCTAACCATGAAAGCTTCAACAACAATGGAGCATGGAACAATTTTTGTCATTAAATCCAACTCCAAAAAAAGGCTAGTATGAGCTAAAGCAACACTCAACCCAAGGGAAGGATTGTCAAGCATGTAAACAATTTGTTTTGGCCCTTCTTTCTCCCATACTTCATGAGTAACAAGTTTGAAACCACTCCTTGCTGCTGTAATGTAATTACTAGCAACTACCAAGATTTGTTTTGTTAACACCTTGATGTCCAAATCATGGAAGTCGCCATGATTCAACACTTCCCACGTGAAAACTACATCCTCAATCCCACTTAAGCATTCTTGATCAAACAATCTTCTTGGAGGATTATCAATTGTAGGGATCGGATCTCCCTCTTGATTTGCTTGCAAGTCATCAATAAGCTGAAAACCACGTTCCATATTGTGTTTGGAAACCTCATCAAGATCCCATTTCGTGCTATTGTCACTTGATGCTTCATCTTCCATCTTAAAGAGGGGATTATCATAAGTTACCTTGGCACTTACTTCAAAGAGAGGGTTATCCATGATATGAAAATCTTTTCCTTTCTCACGTTCAAGCCCAACTTGCTAGTCCAAATATGAATATGCAACTTCTAATTTTCTTGTGAAACTTTCAAGATCAAACTCCTCTCGAAGACTATCAAGTTCACCAATTACTTGCTTGATTTCTTTAGCTCTTTGCTCATTCTCTTGCTCCTTGAAAAGTTTGAAATCAGCCAGCTGATCTCTTGCATCCTTTAGTGCCATCTGGGTATCTTCTAGCACATCCTTTTGTTGGGTGAAAATTATGTAATCAACTTTCGATAGATTACACAACTTGGACTTCAGCCACAACTATGTGAGATGTGAGTCTCTCCTCTCGGAAAGGGGATGCGCCCTTCTTACTGCTAACAGAAGCGATAGTAAATCAAACAGATAATTACAAAATGTACACGCAATTCACGGAGTGGGGGGGGTGTGTTACATTCATCCTTCTCTCTTTTTTCAGAGAAGATGTTTACAATGCTTCACTTGTTGGAAGTTCAGAATTCTTGATAATTTGAAACGAACAACTAGCAGTAATACCAATATCTCTATCTCGTCAAAATGAAGCGTAGAGATACCAAAAGTGATTAATAACAAACAAATAAATTAAAAAGGGAAAGCTCACGAAGGCACAAAGTCGTTCCGTAGCTTTATCAGTGTTGGATCTGTGTAAACGTACCGTTTGCTACGTTAGAAGCACAAAGTCTTCTTAGACGCAACAATTCTGCGAACAACATGAACGATTACAAGCACAAAGTCTTGTAGATCATCCAACAAAAGTATCAATGAGCACGAACGATTACAAGCACAAAGTCTTGTAGATCCTTCGACAAGAGTATCCAAGAATATGAATAATTACAAGCACAAAGTCTTGTAGATCACTCAACCAGAACATGCAAGAGCATGAATGATTACAAGCACAAAGTCTTGTAGATCACTCAACCAATGATAAACAGAAATAACAATGCAATCTAAATAATAGATGTAACACAAAGTTTACATAAACTACTTAGAGTCTTTCAGATTCTTCGAACTAATCACTACCAAATAAGATTAACTCACAAAAGTATCGAATCCAACGCAAAGTTTGGCTTGCAATCCTTTCTTTATTAATCGAATCTCATTCACAAAGCATGAACGCAAAGTTTCACAAATTTTAGCACAAAGGGCAACACTTAGTTGCAAAGGCTAAAGATCAACACAATGAAAATCCTCATTATATAGAAAGAGGGATGAGCAAAATTGGGAAAGAGATTAATCGAGGGAAAGTTAGGTGAAGCGATTTTCTGAGGATCTCACCTATGCTTTTGACCAAAGTCAAAGTATAATTTGTTTTAAAAATATTACATCTTTGGACTTGGTCTAATAATTACAATTTACAAAAAGGACATTGAAAATGTGAGAAATATTTACAAGATGCATAAAGGGATGCGAAATGTCTAACAACTGGAGAGCGAGGAGCTGCTTCATTTTCTTTGCTTGGTGAGTCTTCATACTTCTTCACGGTCTCTGCATGAACTTTTATTTGGAAGAACCAAGATCAAAGGACATCACCTTCGGGATCACTTGACGAGATCTGGAGAGAAACTGCAAGGATGGTGAATCAACAGGCGTTAGCAGAAAAAGTAGCATTGGGAAGCGTGAAGCGAGAAACGATGTTGAGCAAGCATGAAACGAGCAACTAGGCACGGAAAATGATGCGGGAGAGAAGAAACGAGGTCCGGAATGGAAATAGAGCGAGTTTGAAGAGACTAAGATAAAAACTGCCAAAAGTGTAAAGGTGCTAAAATTCAACACCATTGCACAAAAAATGACTAAGTCGGGAAGAAAAGTGCAAAGGTGCTAAAATTCAACTCCATTGCACAAAAAATGACTAAGTCTGGAAGAAAAGTGCAAAGGTGTTAAAATTCAGCTCCATTGCACAAAAAATGACTAAGTCGGGAAGAAAAGTGCAAAGGTGCTAAAATTCAGCTCCATTGCACAAAAAATGACTAAGTCAGGAAGAAAAGTGCAAAGGTGCTAAAATTCAGCTCCATTGCACAAAAAATGACTAAGTCTGGAAGAAAAGTGCAAAGGTGCTAAAATTTAGCTCCATTGCACAAAAAATGACTAAGTTTGGATGAAAAATGCGAAGGTGCTAAAATTCAGCTCCATTGCACAAAAAATGACTAAGTTTGGAAGAAAAGTGCAAAGGTGCTAAAATTTAGTTCCATTGCACAAATTTTTTTTAAGTCTGGAAGAAAAGTGCAAAGGTGCTAAAATTCAGCTCCATTGCACAAAAAATGACTAAGTCTGGAAGAAAAGTGCAAAGGTGCTAAAATTCAACTCCATTGCACAAAAATGACTAAGTCTGGAAGAAAGGTGTAAAGGTGCTAAAATTCAGCGCCCTTACATTTTTGGAGATTTCAGTCTTTGATGCAGGGGCGCTAAATTTTAGCGCCCTTGCACTTTTCAAAGTTAGAATTTATTTCAACATGTCAGGGCGCTAAATTTTAGTGCTTCTGCATCTGAGACATGATTTTGGAAAATGGATGTGTTGTGACCTTTTTCACATCGCCCCATCAGATGGGGACCCCTAATTTTGCTCCGATGCAGTCTTTTATTTTGGTTTTGGTATTAATCTCTCTCTCAAAGTCTGTCCTGCTTTCTATGAATTACTAACTACGGGGGTTCGATCTTTGAACTTCAGTGAAATTTGGCTAGAATCTTAAAATTAGGGTTTGTGTTTTCTGAGTGTTTGAGAGGTCGAGAATAAAGTGAATAACTTGAAATTTGAGCTTAACATTGTTGTTACCATGTTCCAGCACGCTCTCAACAAATTTTTATCAGATTCCGAGGTACTTACTATTTTTAGTAAGTGTGAGATTTTAGGCGATTCGTCAACATTTTGAGATTCCGATCATCACACTGCATTCAGAGTATATCAGACTGCTCATGTGCAAAATTTGAGCTAAATTGGACAACTTACTATTTTTAGCGATGCGGCCAGCCGCGAATTTTGGAGTCGAGATCTGAGAGATTTTTCTTTGCATGTCTGGATATTCATACAGGTTTCAGACCTTAGCGATGGTATAACATGCAAAGGCAGGGCAACCACTTTCAAAGGATTCGACCTTAGAGGCTATTTTTTAGGGTTGCATGTCGAGGTTTCTTTTACATGTCCGGGTGATTCGATGGAGTTTTTCGGAAGCCAGCGATGGTGTGACATGCAAATGATTCTCACTCGATAGGAACTTGCGCTATTTTTTGCTTGAGTGTGTCCGGCTGGCCTTATCAATGGGATTCAAATTCCGCGAGTTGATGAGTCTGCTTGAGAAAGCGAGTCAAGCGAAGATCTTTGATACATGCGGGGCAAATTAGGGTTTCCGGCTTCGGGGCCTAAAAATAGGCATCAAAAGTCAAAATCTTCGAAAACCGATGTAAACCATCGCGATCAGCGTCCTTCAGGCTATCTGCCGGTGAAATTTCGAGTCAAACGGAGCACTTACTATTTATAGTAAGTCAAATTGGAAACATGCTAAAATAGTAAATCAGTTGCATGCATCAGTGTCAGCCAACAGGTCGCGTGGTGAGGATCGCCTTATTCAAATTTCAACTCGATCGGAGTTTAGGGCTATCGAAACATGAGCTTACTATTTATAGTAAATCACGAAGCGATGCTAAAAATGGCAGGTTTGCTTAGAATGGCAGTGTCAGCAAGGTAATGGAGTCACGAAGATCCAGTGTTTAAAATTTCAAAGCAATCTGAGCCTCAAAAGTGTGAAAATTGAGGAGCTTACTATAAATAGCAGGACATGAGGCAGTTTGGCAGAGGTCGAGAAAAATGGCTAAGTCTGGAACTTCATCCAGAAGACATGGCAAAATGCGCCAGCTAGTGAGGAGGCATAAAAAAATTCTAAGTATGAGGTTTATCCTTCACACAGGGCAAAATGCGCCCAAGATGCAAAAAGTCAAGGAGAAGTCAAAGATGTTCATCCTCCTGCCACCCCAAAATGCGCCCAAGGGAAGTTGATAGCAAAAAAAAAATTCTAAGTGTTTGAACTCGTCCTTCACCACCCTCAAAAGGCGCCCAGCTGAAAAGAGGTCAAATGGGTCAACACGTTTCATCCTGCAGCTATGTGAAAATGCGCCCAAACTAGAAATGGTCAAGGGAAGTCAAAGTTTTAATCCTCCATGCATGGTGAAATGCGCCCATCCTTCATCAAGGCAAGAATGCGCCCAAGAAAGTCAACAAGTCAAAGAGTTTTATCCTCCTCACATAGTAAAATGCGCCCACCTCCAAGCATAACATGCATGAGAATTTTCTAAGAAATTCGTCCTCCTAGAGGCATCAAATGCGCCCAAATCAGGGCATGTGAAGACAAAACCAATGGCATGCAAAGAGACAAAACGTATGCATGCAAGGAAGGAATATTCCAAATGAGTTGAAAGGCAAGTTTTAAAATCCACTTCATAATGCAAATCCGCCCAAGTGTAGAATAGAGTCAACTAGTCAAAAGAAGGCGTTGGAAATTTGAAATCCCTCTCACCCTCTCAAATGCGCCAAAGGATAAAAGGGGAGATGAGTGCTAGGCGTTGACTCCATGACATCAAATATGCGCCCAAAGGGGAAGATAAAATATTGCTAGGCGTCTTGAATTTAAACATTCTTCTTGGAGTGTCATATGCGCCCAAAGTAATATGTGTTAGAAATTTTTTTTTTTAAGGCGCATGAGGTGGTGAAACAAAATGCTAGGCATAGTTTTAATTTTCTCCAAGTATGCTATGGGTGAAGAGTGGGATATAAGACAAGGTGATGAAGATTTTTCATAAGACGTTGAAATTTTCAAAATGAATAAATTTTTCCTAAGGCATTGAAGATGTTGGAGGGGGAAATATGCTAAGCGCCCTCGCGAAGATGTTCTAAGTAAGGTTGGTGACTTTCTCGCAGGCAAGGAGGAGCAAGATCAAATAAAATTTTCTAAGGCAAATTTTCTAAGTGCAAGATGATTTAAAATTTTCTAAGGCAAATATTTTGTTCCTTAGAAAATACGCCTAGACCCAGGATGGTGAAATTTTTCTTGAGGCATGGATGAATTTGCCAGTGAAGAATTCAGATGATGCCAGCTGCACAAGATTGATAAAAAAATTTCAAGTCAGAGCAAAATTCTCAGAGGGGATCGAAGAACGAGAATAAATTTGATGAAGGAATATTTTCTAAGGTTCAAAATTCAAGAAAATTAAATGAACCCGTTCGTTGGGTACCCATGGATTCAAAGCGTTCTGGAGAAAATTCTCTTCTGGGTATTGAAGATTATCAGTGAGAAATGGATTTTAGGATCTTCCACAGCTTGCCGATGATCCCGTGATGAAGATTTTAAGTGGGCACCAGGTTGATGAATTTCCTAAGGGAAATTTGAAAATTTTCTAAGGCAAAAATGAAGAAAATGTGTTTTCAAGGTGAATTTGCCTAGGCTCTTCGTGAAGATAGTTTTCTTGAGCCAGAGTTGAATAAAATCAAGATTGTCAGAGCTCCAGCAGGTGAAATGAATTTCTCAAAGAGGAAATTTGTCTAAGGCATGAACTTGAACACAAAGTTGGCGATGAACGCTTGGAGATCAAAGCATAAGGATCAGGTAAGTGAGTTAAGTTTATATCATGAAGTATTCTAATACCCCTCTCCTTGCTCGTTTTGCAGGAGAAATGTTGAGGCCAAGCGTTGATGAATTAAGTGATCCGCGATGATATTACAACTTTCAGAGGAAGATGAAGTTACGAGTTTCACATGAAGGGAGAAAAAGTTGCAAGAAAATGGCTAAGTGTTGAAGAAACATTTTCAAGACACAAAGTGACGAAGATGAAGACCCTCAAGTGGAAGAAATCAAAGAACAACGCCAAGAAAGAAGATCGAGAATAGTGTGAACGCGTCTACAAATGGAATCTTCTAGAAGGATGATGGTGGACATTATGGCGCATTTATTACCCCACTCTCCTCTGTGGCGGGTTTTAGGGCAATATTATTTAGGGCTGAGGTGGCACGATTTTGGCCACTCTATTGATTGTAACCCTAGCCGTCTTTTGGGACTTGGCTAGCTATATAAAGGGGGAGTCCCCCTCATTTGTAATGCATTAGATTAGATATTGGAATAGTAGACAGTAGACATTGAGAGAGTATTAGCATTAGAATTAGATAGTGTAGCATTGTAGAGCATTTTTGAATAATTTGGAGAAGAGAGAAAGTTTTCCTTTTGAAAACTTTTGAAGAGATTGTTGTGTAACACATTTTATGATAATAGATCTTTTCATTGATGATGGAATTCGTCTTGTCATGAATTGCTAGCAAGGTCTCTTCTTCCTTTCGTATCCAAGTAGCCGCTTTGATGTGTGGTGTTTTATTGGGGATCATAGGCACCCAATCGTTTGGGGAATCATCGGCAAACCAAAAGTTCGAGTTTTTGAAAAAAACGGGAAAAAATCGGGAAAAAATCGGGAAAAAATCGGATTTACAAAAGAAATAAAAAATTGAAAAAAAATAGTCAGAAGCTACTTTTAAAAAAAATTTAATGGCATTTCCATAGCATACAGACATTGAGAGCAAATAAAATACAGAGTTCAATCCATGAATTAGAGAAAATAGATTTTTGTTGGTTATATTCATATCGCTGATTACATTGCACAAGACATACTACAACTGCATAAATATCAGATGGTGACAGTTGTTGATGCTACCACATTTTTCATACATGTCTACCAAAGCATTTTATCAAACAGTTCACTGCCTTGCTGCTATGGCTAAAACCCTAAAACAGGTGCTTTTGAACAAGTACTTGGATGCTTGGAAAAAGATCTATCAAAGCATAATAGTAAGCAATAGCGTAAGACAAAGGTAGTGAAGCTGTTTCCAAAAATGCCTCGAAAGAAATGTGGTCTCTCATGGTGATGGAATGCCATGACAATCCCATAACAATTTACAACGTCATGGCATTAGTTATGGCATTCCATCACCATGAGACACATTTCTTAGTATTTCAAATAGTTCACTACCTTTCTCTACATTCATACATGTCTACCCGATGCATTTTATCAAGCAGTTCACTTTTGCCTTCTTTGCTATGGCTAAAACCCTAAGCAGTGCTTTTGAACAAGTTATGGATGCTTGGAAAAGATCTATCAAAGCATAATAGTAAGCAATAGCATAGACAAGGTAGTGAAGCTGTTTCAAAATGCCTCAAAAATGTGGTCTCATGGTGATGGAATGCCATATTAATCCATAGCAATTTGCTTGTCATGGCGTTAGTTATAACATTCCATCACCCATGAGACCACATTTCTTCAAACATTTTCAAATAGTTCACTACCTTTTTCTATGCTACCACATTTTTCATACATATCTACGATGCATTTTGTAAAGCAGTTCAATGACTAACGTAAATCGAAACTTGATTTCCTTTTTTCCAGATTTTAAACACGTTTTTTTGGCGAATTTGCAGTTTGAAACCAAAAAAAAATCATTGACCAAAAAGTCAACCAAAAAGTCAACGATTTTTTGAAAAAATCGGGAAAAAATCGTCCAGGGTGCAGATTTATTAAAAATCGCGATTAATCGGGTTTAATTGCAGATTTGTATTCATTGATTGAGATAAGCTTACGCTTTATTCCATACCACTAGCGGCTTGTTGATGATAAGTCCGCCTTGCGTGGTCAACTGGACATTACCTTGAGTTTAACTTCGGTTGTGGTTTACATGCTTACATGCGTCGTTCTGATGGTGTATGTATGTTAAGTCATAATTTGAACATCTTTTGCTATTTCCCTTGAAGATTGCACCGATTTTACTGAGGCTGTCCGACGGAGGCTAGGTGAAATCCGGTTGAAGTCTATTGAAACAAAGCTCCACATATCCTGCATTTAGAATAGAATATAAACTTCTTAGACCCTACACTCTTTTAAATTCAGTTCATTTCTGGTTAGAACTAGGAAACTTGCGCTCACCTGCCAAATCATTTGAATTACTCGAAAGCCCTTAGTCTGCTGTTTGTTGTTAGCCGTCGAACAATTGTGTAAGTCCCCTTGAAATACCAGCAATATCACATCGAGCCAAACTGAGCCTATTCGCACTTAAGGAACCTTGGAGTTGAAAGCATGATCTTACTCGCAATCTTAGCATCTTGAATACTTTGTTCAAGAGAGGATAAGCGTCGTTAGGAGACTTTGATACTGTGTTAGTGCGGTCTCAAAAACCCGTCAACAGGATGTAATGGTGAATGAAAACGGCGCTCGAGGTTTGCAAAGTGTTTGTCTGCATGGAGTTGCCATTGAAATTGGAGAACAGAGAGAAAGCAAGGGTAACAACTTACAAAGATGAAACGCGAAAAACGCTGGAGAGGGATGTCAAAAAACTCAAAAAACATATTTGCAGTTTGAAGAAAACTCGCCCAACATGAAGAGAGGAAGAACTAAAAATGGCGAACTAAAACACTTTTAAGTGAAAGAGAAAATTGAAAACCTAACTCAAGTCGAGCAATAAATTTAGGCATGAAAAGTGGCACGATTGACGAAAAATGCGAAAAAGATGAAGAAACGCGCCAGGGCCGGAAAAAGTTTAAGTGTCAGGAAAAAGTGTAATGGCGCTAAAATTTAGAGCTATTACATTTTTAGAAATTTCACTTTCATGCAGGGGCGCTAAAATTTAGCGCCCTTGCACTTTTTGTACTTAGCCAAATTTTGGCTTCAGGGCAGGAGCGCACTTTTTCAGTGCCACTGCATTTTTCGCAACTTGCTAAGTACGAACAGTGAGACCTCGCGAAGGATCTCGTTTCGAAGGTCTTCGCGAGGCGAACATGGGGGAATGCTCGAATTGACTATTCGAGACTTAGGAACGCATTTCGAGGTGGCTTGAAAATCACTTCGTTATGCGTACTTGAACTTCACGAATCCTAGGAAACGGACAAGTTTCGTAGGGGGGTTATCTGTGGAACGAGCACTGCTAGATTCCGTGATAACACCTTTGTTGATTCGAGCTCTAGAGTAAGCTCATTAACCTTCCTCTTTTTTCCTTGGAAGGCTCCAATGGTCTTCTTTGCAATTTTGGTGGCATTATCTTGATCTTCAATCAAGTGTATGTATTCTGATTTCAATGTCTCCAAGGAGTCTTTGATAAGTTGCAGATTAGGGAGAGCAACTTCATCCTTAACCCTTTTCCATCTCTTTTCAATTTGAGCCTTCCGATAGAGTTCTTCTATCAAATTGTGTGTGTGTTCAAATCCAGAGAGAGCTCGTTCTTCCCTTTCAAAGGACACCATGAATCGATCTTCCCACTTTTGAATATGCAAAGATGATGAACTACTGATAGGCTGCTTTCTAAAATCAAAACTTTGTTTCGTGTCTTTGCTGCCCTCATAGCTGCTCCAAGACTCCCTTTCTTCACCACCCACTAGATGAAAATGCTCAATATCATAAATAGGATTAGACTCTACAATTTCTTCGAGCCTTTACTTAAAATCAGAATTCTCATTCTTGTTTTCAATGACTCCATGGCTGTCCCTAGTTTCACATCCCACATCATCCTCCTGATGACATTGCTCAACAACAAGATGGTAATCAGCTCTGCGCACTACTGAATCAAATCTCTGCTCAAGAACACCATCCAACTCTTCAATACGAGGAGCCTTATGGACTTTTAAATTTGCTTCCACCTCACTATCACTTTGATCAAACGAGAAGGCAGCCCCAAACTCAAGCATAATGTCACCATTGTTTGCTGATATAGAGTCCTCATCAAGTTCCATTTCATCATCTAGATCAAAGGGAAATTCATCCCACACAGGTTCTTTGTCATCCTTAGGTGCCATCACACTCGGATCCCAAATGCTATAGGGATGATTGTTTTGATCAACACGAAAGTGCTCATTGTACCCCTCTTGGAGTGTTGACTCTTTGAACAAGTCACCTCCCAACTCACTAAAAGTGATATCCTCATAAGTATCTCTCTCCAATGGCTTAGTTTGATAATCAAACCCAAGTCCACCCATGTCACCAACTCTATAATGAAGTAAAGAGTGATCTATGCTAGCTGTTTGGAAAACTCTATCATTTTTACCTTTAGTGAACCCATCATCTATAGGTATATTTCTGATCTCATCATGAATAGTCATATGCATACCAAAAAAGTCTTCTTGATCACTTGTCATAAATTCTCCATGTGAAAATTCTTGAGAAGTTGGGTCAGCAACAGGAGGAGAACCATTTGTCACCAAATCTTCAACATAATTAGGTACAAACTCATTGGAATCATCACCAACATTGTCACTATGGTAATGGTCATAAGCTGGTTCAATGATGCCACCCAAGCTGTCCTTAACATGCTCTTCTTTAGCGAACTCAACCCACACAATAGTTCTACTATTATCTTCTGTGAAATCATTAGTCTCAAGACCTTCATTGGATGAATCCACATTAGGATTCAAGACTGTTGTTTTGTTCTTTTCACCAAACCCATCTTCATTATCTCCAATCACATGCAAGTCATGGGAGTATTTTGGGGCTCTAACACACACTCCTCATGTGTCAAAGTTTCTCCTTAAAACGCACGGTCATCTTGATGTGTCATGTGCACTTTTCCATTCAAACCTTTAGATTTCGCAACAGTCCTTGAGTATGCCCTTTTTATATTAGGATCCATCATTAGCGTGGTCAATTCCTGTATCAACTTAGATATAGACTTCTTTGTAGTCATCTCCCTCTGTATGTATCTCTGTTCTCTTGCGCTCATAGAATGAATAGTGCTGATTTCTTATAACCACACAAGATGGTAGGAAGAACTTGCTCTGATACCACTATGGCCCAACCACCACACCAAAAGACCGGCCTGGTAGTGAGGGCGGCTACCTAGGGTGTTAAGGGTGGCAATCAGGGAGGATCTTTCACCACCGAAGCCATCACCGGAGAATTTGGGGCCTTACGCAAACCCAACGGACACGTGGTCGGCGGGGCACATCATGTGATGAGCCCTGCTAGCTCTCAACTCAAACCCCCAATTTTTCTTAAGTCTTTTAGTGTTATTTAGTTTTTTAGAGAAATTTTGATAGACAAAAGAGAATGGGCGCACAACATAAATGCTCATAAAATGTAAATTTGCACTATTCTCTTCAGAATGAAAGTGTAGATTGCATTATTTAACTGTGACAAATAGATTGCAAATGATAAACATACCAGAATATCTCCAGATTATTTAATTAAAGAAATTAGCCATTTTGACAGCCGGAAATGATGAAATCAAGCAAATAAGCTCGCCCAAGCTCCAGATCTGACTTCTCCCACTCCAAAATGAGATACAATGCCCTGGTAGAGGTAGATGCCAAGATAGAAGCACAAAAAGGAGCAAAGAGGAAGGCGTTTCAATTACTTCCTTCACACGGCTTTCCAGAATGCACAAATTCCAAGGTAAGCCGTACGGCCAAGGAAAGAATAGGTAGTATCCCTGCTAGAAGCCTCTGAATCTGAAGAAGGATGCGCCACAAGGAAGAAATCCTCTCTTATTGCAAACACATGAAATCTCAATATATGTTCTTTGTCTGAATCTGTAGAACCTCTGAATGAAGCTCTCAACTGCATTGATTTGATTGATCTTTCACAATCTCAAGAGTGCTCAACACTGAAGAGGTGTCATTCTTCAATGGAAGATTGTTCAAACCCTGATCACAGGAGAATGCACAGGAAATAGCACAAGGCAAAGTCGAAATTGTCAAAAGGTGAGTTTCTCATTGCCAGAAATGCCCTTTTATGCAAAGGCACGAATTCCAAGAAAATATGCCACTTTTGGATATTAAAATCTTTTAAATAATATTTAATTCATTTCAATAGTATATGAATTAAATACTTGGGCGCACTTTATTCATTTAAGTGATTTAAAATATTAAATCACTTTTAGAGAATATTTAAGTGATAAAAATATAAAGTCAATTTGACTTTATAATTAAATATTAAATCAATTAATATTTAAATCACTTAAAAACCCATAACTCACTCAAAACACCATATAATCCTCGTTGTCAGAAGACCACCCTGCACGCCAAATCGCTGGTTGGAACTCACGAAACCAAACGATCAAACTCTCTAGAAAGTAACCCTCTAACCAATCCAGCTAGCACAAGGGTCCAATAAAGGCTAACACATCGTTCCCAAAATCGTCTAGAGAGGGGGACATCACAGTCCGCCCTCCTCGAATTTGCTTGTCCACAAGCAAACTCAAAGCCGGATGCTGAAGAATACTGTCACTCTCCCAAGTAGCATCCTCTGCCGGTAGATCCCTCCACTTTACCAAGTATTCCCTGATAACCCGCCTCCGAAGATGATGCTCTGAATCCAGAATGGCTTCGTATCAAAATCAATTTCCCCTCATCATCCAGGGGTGGAAAATCAATAGAAGGAATCACATGTTGTCCCAACGCCTTTTTGAGGCGCGACACATGGAACACGTTGTGAACCTTACTGTCCACCGGAAGATCTAACTCATAAGCCACTTCACGGACACGTCTGACAACTCTGAAAGGTCCATAGTATCGCGACTTAAGTTTCTCGGCGCCCTTCTTACAAAGGGTGGACTGCCTATAAGGCTGAAGCATCAAGTACACCAAATCATCGATCTCGAAAGACCGCTCTACTCGTTTCTGATCAGCATATTGTTTCTGCTGATTTTGGGCTTTCTGTATATTCTCTCTAAGTGATCTCATAATATCCTGGTTCTCCTGTAATAAATCACCAGCATTGGGAACTCTACTGTCACTCAGCAATAAGTCTAGAAAGCTCGGAGCATCATATCCATATAATGCTCGGTAAGGTGTCATCTGGATGCTCATGTGATGGGTGGTATTGTAGCAATACTCACAAAGGTATAACCACCTTACCCATGCCTTCTGCTGCCCTGAACTGTAATTTCGCAAGTACCCTTCCACTCATTTGTTGACTATCTCAGTCTGCCCATCTGTTTGGGGGTGGTAGTTGGTACTCGGAGTGAGCTCTGTCCTGCAAAGTTTGAATAACTCCTGCTAGAAGTTACTCATAAACCTGCTGTCCCTGTCACTGACTATACTCCGAGGCAAACTGTGCAGCCTGAATACCTCTCGGAAGAACAAATCTGCCACCTGGGTAGCCGTGTGTGTAGTAGTGATTGCGAAGAAGTGTGCATATTTTGTCAATCGATCTACCACCACGAAAATGCTGTCCTTCCCTTGAGCTTTTGGCAAGCCCGTGATGAAGTCCATGGACAAACAATCCCACTTCCTATCAGGAATAGTAAGCGGCTGGAGTAAACCTGCAGGGTATGTATGCTCTTGCTTGTTCTGCTGACAAACAAGACATTCCTTGACATACTGGAGAACATAAGACTTGAGACACTTCCAAGAGAATCTCTCCCGTACCTGCCTATAGGTCTTAAAGTAACCGGGATGTCCTGCCATGGGTGAATCATGGAATGACCTCAATACTCTGTCCCTCATCTCAGAACCTGGGACTAGTAAAATCCTCCCTTTGTAAATGATAAGATCATCTACAAGTGAATACCTGTCATCCTGTACTGTTCCATCTACTATGCTAGAAGCCCATGGGTCCTTAGCATACTCTGCTACTATTAGATGTCTCCAGTCCTCTGAAACCAGTGTAATAGAACTCAAGTGAGGACAGCGAGATAAAGCATCAGCAACCACATTCTGAGTGTCCTTGACATAGGAGATGTCAAAATCGTAAGACTGAAGCTTGCTGACCCATTTTTGTTGCCTTTCGTTCAGATCTTGCTGCCTAAGAAAATGTTTCAGACTATTATGATCGGTTTTAACAGTGAATTTTCTACCAATCAAGTACTGCCTGAATTTGGCCATGGCATGCATGATGGCCAACATTTCCTTATCATAGATACTGTAGCTCCGCTCAGGACCTCTTAGCTTCCGACTCTTGAAAGCTATAGGTTGTCGATTCTGCATGATAACTGCACCAATACCCTCACCACTGGCATCGCAATGTAACTCGAAAGGTTTGGTGAAGTCCGGTAGAGCCAAAACTGGACATGTGGTCATGAGAAGTTTGAACTTCTCAAAGCACGCCTGTGCTAGTGGTGTCCACACAAAAGCACCTTTCTTAGTCAAATCAGTTAGTGGCGCAGCATGCTACGAGAATCCACTAACGAACTGACGATAGAAGGCACACAATCCTACAAAACCCCTGAGCTGTGTCAAAGTCTCAGGTGTAGGCCAATCAATGATGGCTCGAACTTTCTATGGATCCATGTTGACTCCTGCACCACTGATGATGTGTCCTAGATATAAAAGCTCTGCCATGCCCAAAGCACACTTAGACTCCTTGGCATACAAGGACTCCCTGTCAAGTATACTCAGTACCTCATCCAAGTGAACCATGTGTTCCTCCCATGATTTGCTATAAACCAGGATGTCGTCGAAGAACACCAATACAAATTTCCTCAAGTGAGGATGGAAAACCCTGTTCATAGTAGACTGAAATGTGGCTGGAGCATTGGTTAAACCAAATGGCATAACCAAGAAATCATAGTGTCCACAGTGACATCTGAACGCAGTTTTCTCTATGTCCTCCTCTCGGACTCTGATCTGATGATAACCTGTTCTCAAATCAATCTTTGAGAAGTAGCAAGCTCCATGAAGCTCGTCTATCAACTCATCTATCCGTGGGATAGGATACCTGTTCTTTATAGTTTTCCTGTTAAGCATTCTGTAGTCAATACACATTCTGAGTGTACCATCCTTTTTCTTCACCAAAACAACTGATGAAGCAAAGGGTGACTTACTCGGCCTAATGTGCCCCGTAGCTAAATGCTCCTAAATAGTTTTCTCAATCTCATCTTTCAAACGCTTGGGGTGTCGATAAGGATTAATCATGATCGGTTTTGCCTCATCGAGCTCTATAATATGCTCAAACCTCTATCAGGAGGTCTGCCTAGTGGAATTGCACTAAAAACCTTTGCATGTTTGATTCGAAGTTCCTGCACATCTGGATGGTAAGAAGAAACTTGCTGCTCCAACTGTGAAGGCATTAGCTTGCACTCAACAACCCACTCTACCATATCGTGACGAATCAAACGTTCCATTCTTTGAAGTGAAATCTCTCTAAGGTTGCTGTCCTTGATGGCTTTTAGAATATGATTTGTGCCATCTATGCTGAATTTCATCTCCATGTCACGCAAATTAAGCGTGAATTCTCCTATTGCATGAAGCCACTTCATGCCAAGAACTATATCCGTTCCTCCCATGTTCACAACATAAAAATCTGCCTTAAACTCAAAATTGTTGAGTTTCAAAGGCAAGTCAGGTATCATCCTCTCACAGTTGAGAGTGTATCCATTTGCAACCTTCACACGTATGCCTTCAAACTGCTGAGTTTGAATTCCCCGTTTCTCCACTAATCGTGAATCGATGAAGTTGTGGGTTGCACCTGTATCTAGAAGAGATATGACCCTTTGACCAGCCAGGATCCCACGGAGTCTGAAAGATCCCTCTCTGTGGATGCTGGACATATGAGCCTCCTTTAATTTTGTTTCTACTACAATTTTTGCCTCATTTTCTGACTCTTCTCCATCTGTATCATAGATTGGAGCTTGCTGATCAGAAAATCAGTCAACGCTTCTCCCTCATAAAACCACTCCATGTGCCTGTTTTTCCCTTTAGGTTTGAGGGGGCAGTCATGATTAAAGTCATACGGACCCTTGCAGTAAAAACAAAGTTTTCTTCTTCGTAAATCGTTCATTGTTTCTCGATCTAAAAGGGCTGCAAATTTCTTCTTTTGATCTGCATTATTAGCCTTCTTTGGATCTGATTTATTCTCTGTGTAGGAGGTAGTAGGTTTCGAGCCAAATGGCTTAGGAGGTGTAGATAGCTCCATGCTGCGAGCTTTCCTCATAGCCTCCTGTAAAGTAGGTGGATCAAATGCTTTTATCCAACCTTTCATGGGCTCGAAAAGACCCTCAATGAACAATATGATCAGCCTTCTCTCTGAGATTCCTGTCACCATCACAGATAGTCTTTGAAACTCTCCAATGTACGATTCCAAGCTACCTAACTATTTCAGTTGTGCCAAATCTCTGAAGAATAGCTCAGGATCACGTCTATCAAATCTCTCTACCAGTTTATCAGTAAACTCCCGGTACGAGGTAATCCTGTCATGGTGAAGAGTAGCCATACCATGAATCCACCAGTCATGTGCCACGCCATCAAGGTGAAGTGCTGCAAATCGAATAGCATCCTCCTTAGGCATGGGGCGTAGTGTCAAGAATGTGTCAAGCTTACTAACCCAGGCACGTGCTGTAATTCTACCACTGTCATGGGGCTTATTGGTAGCCTGTCTAAGATCATTATGCTTGTGTCTAGGCCGCTTGTCATTTCTGCTTTTGGTGTGTTCTCTCTTCTGGCTCATGAATCTATCGAAGTTAAGGTGCTCCTTAACTCTCGGTGGCAATGCATCCCACTCATCATGCATAACCATAATGTTATCTGCAAAATTTATCTCACCACCCTGTTCATCTTCGTCCACTTCCTCAGCATCATCTCTGGTAAAAGTAGGACATGTAACTCTCTCAAAGGTGCGTGCTGGAGCTATGACTCTTTGAGGCTCTCTGTGAATACTGCCTTCACGATCTTGATCCAGATTTTGAGCTCTATTAATTTCAAATTTTGGACATTTGTGCTGAGTTGTTGAAGAATAGTCGCCACCTGTTCTTGGCCTGCAACCATGCCTCTGAGCACATCTTTAGCTTCTCTGTCCTCATCATCCCAAGGATTCCTGTAAGAACTTCCTCCTCCTTGTTAGCCATATTATCCAAGTCTATTTCCTCCTCTTGTTCTTCAAACGGAAATGGTGGGAAAGGATTATGATCACCTCTCTGATTTCTAGGGCCCCCTCTAGAGTAGAACTTGCCAAAACCCTCCTGGTGTGACTTCATAAATTTCTCTAACCCCACAAGCTGGCAGGATCAGAGCTCTGATACCACTGTGATGAGCCCTGTTGGCTCTCAACTCAAACCCCCAATTTTTCTTAAGTCTTTTAGTGTTATTTAGTTTTTTAGAGAAAGTTTGATAGACAGAAGAGAAGGGGCGCACAGCATAAATGCTCATAAAATGTAAATTTGCACTATTTTCTTTAGAATGAAAGTGTAGATTGCATAATTTAACTGTGAAAAATAGATTGCAAATGATAAACATACCAAAATATCTCTAGATTATTTAATTAAAGAAATTAGCTAGTTTGACAGTCGGAAATGATGAAATCAAGCAAATAAGCTCGCCCAAGCTCCAAATCTGACTTCTCCCACTCCAAAATGAGATACAATGCCCTGGTAGAGGTAGATGCCAAGATAGAAGCACAAAAAGGAGCAAAGAGGAAGGCATTTCAATTACTTCCTTCACACGCCTTTCCAGAATGCACAAATTCCTATGTAAGCCGTACGGCCAATGAAAGAATAGGTAGTATCCCTGCTGGAAGCCTCTGAATCTGAAGAAGGATGCGCCACAAGGAAGAAACCCTCTCTTATTGCAAACACATGAAATCTCAATATATGTCCTTTGTTTGAATCTGTAGAACCTCTGAATGAAGCTCTCAACTGCACTGATTCGATTGATCTTTCACAATCTCAAGAGTGCTCAACACTGAAGAGGTGTCGTTCTTCAATGGAAGATTGTTCAAACCCTGATCACAGGAGAATGCACAGGAAATAGCACAAGGCAAAGTCGAAATTGTCAAAAGGTGAGTTTCTCATTGCCAGAAATGCCCTTTTATGCAAAGGCACGAATTCCAAGAAAATACGCTACTTTTGGATATTAAAATCTTTTAAATAATATTTAATTCATTTCAATAGTATATGAATTAAATACTTGGGCGCACTTTATTCATTTAAGTGATTTAAAATATTAAATCACTTTTAGAGAATATTTAAGTGATAAAAATATAAAGTCAATTTGACTTTATAATTAAATATTAAATCAATTAATATTTAAATCACTTAAAAACCCATAACTCACTCAAAACACCATATAATCCTATGCCGTCAGAAGCTGTCGACTCCTGCACTGCCAACGCCTGCTGTGAACCAGTCACTGGGCTCTGAAAACTAGAACGATCAAACTCTCCAGAAAGTACCACTGACCCTCTAACCAATCCAGCTAGCCCACAAGGGTCCAATAAAAGGGCTAACACACTGTTCCCGAAAACTGTCTAGAGAGGGGACATCACACATCACCCATGCATAGGGACATTACATCGCATGTTATTCAATATATTTATATTTTATATGTATAATATTACTTTGATAATTATAATGATAATGAATTTGCAAATAGATATATTCATAATTTACTAATTATAGTGAATTCGCTAATTATAATTATAATGACTGTTTGGTTATTTCTATATTTTAGTATCATAAATTCGGGGACATGACAGAAACAAGTTCTTTCTAAAAAAAATCACCTCCACTATATGGCACACACCATAAAGTGGTTTTGCAACTTTTGAACTCAGAATCTCTGTTTTTCTTCTACTTAGCATGCTCTTCTGTACATTGCCACTGCAAATTTGTTTGAAATATCTGTATCCAAGCTTTAAGATGCTCACTCAGCTGAATGCATGTTTTTGATGTGAAAAATTATTGGTCTTTACCTTATATTGGTATGCTTTTGTATGAAGGACTGCAAACCTTTAACTTTGGAAACTTGTCTTCCCTTATAATAGGCATGAGCCACTTACCTTGTAGATAGAATTTCGATATAAAAATTTTATTTTCTTCAAGATGGCATGCGCCGTGCAAATGCCGTTTGTGAAAACTTGTGTATCTATTCACCTTGGCATGCACTTCATAATTGCCATGAAATTGTTTGAATTTGAAGGCTTGAACATTTTTTCTTTGAAAAGTTCGTTTATCCCATGATTGGTGTGCACTATTGTTTATATTTGCAACTTTTGGAAACATCAAAATATGTCTTCATATTGAGCAGCACACCCTGGGACATTGCATTGCAAAGTTTTTGAACTTTGACTATCATGTTTACCCTGTGTGAGATGTATTCCTATTAATGGTGATGGAAATTTTTGGGACTTGAACTTTTCTTTCCTTCATATTGGTGTGTGCCGATAACTTGACTCACAAAGTTTTAAATTTTATGGCTTCCTTTGACTTAAACTTTTCTTTCCTTCATATTTGTTGGCGTAACAACTAACACCTCTGGAGTACAAGTTGTTATGAACAGCCTATGCACACTACGCAATGAGTGCTCTTCGAATTATTGAGGGGAAGCTCCCTCGATGTTCTTTGACAAATATGCTTTGTAAAGAAAAATAAGCTAAAACTACTTCCTGTCTTTTTGTTTCAGCTGCTAGAGGCACAAGACTTTCTTGAAAGAACTTTCGTTGCGGCTGGGTTTCTGGTTTTAAATCAGCAAACTACAACTTATATCTTATCAAATCTCCTCGGGGAAAGGCAAGCGAACAGGTTTGACTATCGGCGATAAAGTGGGTTTGGGCGCTCTCGCGAGGCAAAGGTGGCACAACTATCATCTCAATCTAAACCAACTTATTGGGTACAACAGATTTAAGAATTCACTAAGACGATCTTATGGAACCCTGTGTGGCATAACACTCGACCGAAACAGCAAAGTCTTCACGAAACAGCCTTTATCTTTATAATCTCACGAAAGCCTATGTGGCATAACCTTTGATTATATCGATAAAGATTCACAAAACAGATTTATCGCTGCAACTTCTCGAAACCCTGTGTGGCCTAACGATCGATCACAATGATAAATAAACACAAAACAGCCTTATCACCTCAATCTCTTGGAACCCTATGTGGCATAGCAATTGATTTCAATGATAAAGATGTTTAAACAGATTTATCTAAACTATGGAAGAATTCAACATCACAATCTTTTGGAACCCTATGTGGCATAACAATCAATTGCAATAGTGAAGACACATGAACAAATACGAAAAAGAGCGATATTGAGGGCAAGGTAGGCGCAGCATATATTCCTCTCTCAAGCAAGGGTTATTTACAAATGGTAAACATTTATACCATCAGGGTGTAGGGAACCTAGTCACGCGTATCCTGTTAATGCATACGTGATATCGCCAAACAATTAAGTAAACTTCTCTGGTGATTAAGCAGGCAACTACCAGTTTAAGCGAAATATCTAATCTAAAATGGACAATTGTCGAGCATACACCGTGTATTAAAACAAGTTAACTGGAAGACTATCATCAGTTAACGAAAACCCTAAATACAACTCCAAGTGAACAAGGCGATTCTCAGAATAGGTATGCATGTGATGACAACCCCGAGTTAACTGAAAAGGGTAACATCCAGTTTAACTCGTGTGTGTGAAGTCTATTCTGAGAAGTGGGAACTGAAGTTCACTGTGTGTGATCTCGAGCAATCAACCCCTCAATGAGATTGTTGACTGTGTCACTGTCCGGAGCGATGAGATTCTGACGAAGAATGCTATGTCGATGCAGCATGTCCTCACCAGCTGTGATC
>VDFB02369692.1:0-46182 GCA_007258455.2 Sequoia sempervirens | reverse complement strand
GAGGCTTTTCCTCTGAAAAATCTCCATGATTTGATCACTGAAAACTCTATCTCGATCATTGAAATGACCGTCTGCAATATGAAATGCCGTCGTGGGATGCTCCTCCATCGTGAAAATCTTTATTTTGAGTCTCTTCTTCAGGCTCTGTTCAATATAACTGACTTTGACTGACAAATATTGACAAAAACTCCATGCTTGACATTGCCCAAAAATGGTATTTTACAACATTTTAGCGAGGTTTAGACTTTAAAATGCAAAATGCCTTAATGAAGCAAAAAATTTGATTTGGGTACAACAATATTGGTGTGTGCCAATAACTTGACTCACAAAATTTTAAATTTTACAGCTTCCTTTTCCACTATAGGGTGCACACCCTTATATTATAATGCAGAAAATCTGTTTTGGACTAGCCCTTGCTAATATATGATGCGCTCCTCTGTATGTGACAGTAAAATTGGCCTTAAAATTTTCATGATTTCATCCATACTTGCCCTGCTGAATCTTTGTAAGATCATTAATTGAACCCATTCTTTGCATTAATGAATGCGCTTGAAAGCAGCTCTTAATTGTTCTTGCAAAGATATAGAAGAGAGACAACACTAATGACAGACAAATGGAATGAAGTCTAAAACAGGACTCATGTTTGAGGAAAAGACAGTTTTAACTCGAGGTTTGACACAATATGATTTTTTTTGTATAGGTACAACAATAATACAGCAAAATACAACACAACTGAAATCTGATTCCTGTAATTTCTTAGTACAATGGGAGCTCACAATGCCAAGTCTGAATAAACAAGAGTGCAATACAGTGTTTGGCAAAAGCCCATCTCTTGTTTTATTCCTTCCTTTAATAAGTACAAGAGTTTGTTATATATGGTTACAATCAGTTGTTTGGAATGTAATATGGGACAATGATAGCCTTTTCATGTGGAGAGCATGGAAGAATGGTAATGGGCCAGGAAAAGATAGCACTTCTGATGCAGTGATTTACACTTTGCAGCATACCGGTGATCCATGAGGCAGGAATCGAGAGGAAACAGTGCTTTAGGATGATGAACCATGGGGGCAAAGGAGTCAAGGTGTGCTTCGTAGAGGACACAAGATAAAAAAATATACCCAGTTAGTTTATTATCATCGTATTGTGAATTTTATTTTTTATTGAAGACTTTTGGAGGTTTACCCCTTGGAAGTGGCTTATTATTATCAATTATTTGCAACATATTTCCTATTATATTCTTCTCTTGTGCAATTAATTTTATTACATTTTCCCTAAAATATTTTTGCTACTATGGGGGCACCCACACTCATGCATTCTATGCAACTAAACCTAACGTGGATTTAACTAGCAGGACCATTGACCTTAAAACTAACAGCATCACCACTTGAATTCTCCATGCCACTAGTTCGTGGAAGGTCACATTCTCCCACATGACAATAGAATTACATTATAATCATTCCATCACAACAAAAACTAACAGTAGCCTAAATCCTACAGTTACTAGCGATAGTGTTACAACACCACCTTCTACAGGGTAATCAGAATTATCATTGCTCACACCATCTTTTCCTTTACCAAGGCCTCCTACAACAGCACAACTAGAGGAGCCACCCACCAAGACCACTTTTGCCAATTCTCACTTAAATTATTTCTAGAAATGAAAGTGGGTAAGGTGCTGGACACTTTGCATGATAGCTAGTCACTTAATACTTATGATTGGGTATATTGAATTTTCAGTTGATGGTTGGGCACATTGTACAAGTTAGTTTAACCACTTGTCCTTTGAATCCCACCGTCCCATAGATAATGTTCTCTCTTCCTCTTGGAGTTATTATCTTCCTTCACTGGTCCATTAAAGTTCATCTCTAATATTCTTAGGTGGAATGATCACCTTTGTATATATTTCATCTGGCATATTAGTATAAAGATAAGTGATAAATCATGTTTCCTAGTTTGTCTTATTCCCTATTATTGTAATGGATGCCGCAATATTGCAACTTGGTGTGGAGTTAGTTTTATTATGTGTTACATGCAAATTTTTGTGATATTAAGTTTGGGCCTAACCTGTGCTAGATGTTGGTATAGTTCAGTTGTCAATCATAAATTCTGATAGCCATCTTGGGATACTCACATGTGGAAAACAGTACCCTGAGATTATTTGTAATAACCATATCCGGTTGAGTTATGGGCTACCACTTCTCCATTGCGAGGAGTGAACAATATTTTATAACATACAAAGCTGTATGTCTTTCACATTATCTGCAAGCTAGAACTTTCAAGTGAAAAGACTGGACTCTGTAAATAATGCTTTGTGATGTTGAACATTTTTCCTTTGTTCAGCATATCTTCTTGGCACATTAGAATGTTCTAAAGAAAATTATCTTGGTTTAATGGACTCTCTTTTTGCATTTATGTGCAGGTGGTCCATTTAATGATATGGCCTCATCTCCATCATCTCTTCATAGGTTCTATCAGACTAAGATTTTAGTGAAAAGTTCAAAGGAGTCTTCTCTGACTGGAAATAAAAGATATAGAAATACAGATTTATATTGTTGGAAATGTGTCAGGGGTAAGCCTTGGCCTAAGTATCAATGTCATAACTTTACAGTTTGTGAGAGAAATGGAAGACATGAGATCAAATGCAAAGAGAAGTTATTCAGCCGAACCATAGCTTGCAATATGCCAAGTTGGAGTAGAAAACTTTCTGGTTACCAAGGGAAGGCATTTTTTCTTAGAGTTCTTGACCCACAAAAAGTGAACAGCCATGTGCAGACTCACATTTTTGCAAATGAAGCAAACATTTATCTAAGCAGATGGAACAGGAAAAGGACATTTCTACAGGTTTGGAAGGCCATTAAAAGTACAAAGGTATGGCTATTAGATCTACAAAATGATGCAAATTGTAAGACCAGCCCACAAACCACAGTGGCAGCATTCTTCCTATCGTGGATTCTTTTGTTTAATCTTCCTGCATATGCTACTGATGCATTGAAGACATGCACTTGTTTGTTAAAAGAATGCAGGTATTATACTGCCCTATAGCTCTTGGAGATATAGCTTTTTTTCTCATAGTAATGTTTTTGAAGACAATCTTTCCTATTTCTTAACATTTTTATTTCAAGCAGCTGTTTAGGTTTGTTTACACTGTATACATGTATGTCTATTTGCGTGTGTATTTATGTTTAGTTATATAATATTATAATCTATGTTGGAAATGGGAACGATGATACATATTTTAATATGAGTTAGAAAACACCATATGCATTTCAAGTAATAAAAGCTCCATTTCAAATATGAGTTTGGTAGAAAAAGTGTTCCTTTACATTGAATAAGAAATAAATCACTGAAACACAAGTCTGTAAATTATTTCAACTGGACATAAATGAATGTTGACATGCTTGTGGTTTTCTTCCAAGAAATAGACAAAACTTGTTAATTTTTTTTCCAGTCAAAATTATCATTTTACCATATAGGGAAATAGTACATCAAGATGCGTGGATTTTGACTGATCTCATTGTTCATCATCATAAGTCAAATCTTCTACTTGTACTTACAAAAGCTTTGCTGTGATTGACATTGTCTTTTATAGAGAGTTGTCCTCCTCATTTAAGTCTTTATGACATGACTATCTTCTAACTTATTCAAGACAAGGAGAAAATACTAATTTATTTTTTACATCATTGATAGAGCATAGCTTTTTTAATGTTGGATATGGCTAGGAATGGAGATCATCGAAGCATCATAGGTTCTCAATGTTGAAATGGCTAGAACTGAGTCTCCGAAAATACTGAGATCCTGTTTTTCTGTGAGAACCAAGCCTCTGAAGAGCCAATGCAATTGTAACTGCGTCTGGTGGTTTTGATAAATCTAATTTTAAACCTTGTGTAGGATTGCTGAATAATCCTACTATTGCTTTGAGCAGAACTGTCAAAGAAGAGGGAAAGTTTCAAGATTCAGTGGGCTTCGTTTTATTTTTTCTTTTCTGATGTTTTTGAAGAGCTTTAAATCAAATTCTTTTTCAGTATCTGTCAACAATCTGATCAGTTCCACTGAAATATACAGAGCCAATTTTTTTCTTCTTTTTTTGCAATTACAACGACATGCACCCGTTAAGGTTAGAGGAAAACCCAAACGATGCGAAATGAACTCTAACCAAGAATGTACACCAAGATCCCGAGTTGGGCAAGGTGTGAGCATATGGTCAGAGGATCTTATGCATTTCTGAACAAGCAACTCTAACCAAGAATGTGTCCATGGTGGACGATCATATGGTCAGAGGATCCCTATCACTAATACTGCTGAAAGTAACTCAACACCAAGTATGTGCTACCCAATCCAGAATGGAAATGAGGTGACCATATGGCGGAGATATTAAAACTACAATGCAACTCAAAGTAAATAAGGCGGCAAGCCAGCCTCTTCCACTTATTCAGTGGGCAATACAAAGTATGAATAGCAAGAATAAGAGAAATGCTGACAGTACTATTGTTCAGCTTACAATATTAAAGATTTCTTGCCAATAATCATAGAATACTAAGAGAATAATGCTGCTGCAGTAAGTAAGGTACCCCTTCAATGATCTAGATGATTTCCAACCCTATCCCAACTCAAATGTCTGATATTATGCAAACTGATATAACTAAGCAAGGACTGAAATTACATCACAGCAGTACAGAAACCTAATGAAATGCTCACAACTCCCTCAATTCCTAACCAAATGACTCCAAACAAAATGCAGAAGCTACCTAGGATGATGGCACCCAAATATCAATGAAGAAACTGACCTTAAACGTTGCATATTATTTTTACACGAATTTCCAAGCAAGCTGAAATGGTACGACCCTCAAGGAAGGGCGATTTCTTCATGAAAAATCCAATTCTTGTTTATAAAATTACCACTAACTCATCACTAGTTGCTGTTTTGCAAGCAAGAAGCAATGCCAAGGCTAGGAGGCATTCATTCCTCGAAGCGATCCAACACCATTCCGGTAGAGTAACATTACTGTAGAAATTAAGATACCAAATGAGGACCTAAGACGTCCTTTTATAATTTTGTGAGGATCCCTCCAGAAGCTTCTAGAAACCCTAAATTCAAATTTTGAATCTAAACCTTTCCCTCCAAGAAAAGGCGTCACTTTTCTTCAAGGCTTCATTTTTGACTTTTTAATGAAATTCATCTCTTCAAGATAGGCGTCCAACTTAAAGCTTCAAATTTGACCTTAAAAAATATAAGATTATCCCAATGAGGCGCCACCCCTTAAAGACCACCTTTTTAAAACAACATTAAGTTATGAGACTAGGCCAAGGGGGTATCATAACATTAAAATATAACATTTTAAAATCAACTTGACTTATCTCTCTCCAAACACAACCCAAGGCCAAATTGAGCAATTCCAACTGAACTGACAACTGAGGGAAGCCAACTGAACTGGAACCAACTTGTCAACTGCCAAAAATAGAATTTACTAAAAATAGTAAATTCCAGAAAGTGCTCAAAATGCAAAGCCAGGCACACCACTGCGAAGCTCTCTGAAAACCCAGAAAGAATCCGCAACCCAAACACCAAGACTCGAGCAACAACAACCAACAAAACAGGAAACCCTAATTTCATCATCCGAGTAGCCTACGGATCTCCAGAATAGGCCAACGGTCAACTGAAAAGATCATGCTTGAGAAGGGGACATTATATCCACCTTCAATTACTAACTGATTCTTACAACAAGCTAGAAGTTGTTCATTAGCCAATCTCTCAATGGAGTTTCAAATCCTATCCAGGATACACTTTTTTATTTCCAAATTTTTAATTTAATTATGCCTAATTCCAATTTGTCAATAAAAAACAATGAACATTTTCCAGAGTAACTTGGTAAGATCGTGTTGAGCAATGGTCAAAAGTGAAGCTGTCGTATAAAGAGCTGACTTGTGATATTGCATCTTCCAAAATATTATTAATTCTGATGCACATGTCCTTAACCTTCTCACATTTAGAGAAAAGTCGATTAAGATTGTCCTTTGCATTTGGCAGAAGGGGCAGATGAATGATCCTATAAAACTCCTTTTCTCACATTGCCACAGTCAATATGGTGCTACACACTATTAGCCAAGATAAACAATACTTTAGATTGGAAAAGATTATACCAGAAATCTTTCCAAAATCTTGGAGAATGGACATTAAATATGCCACATATTCACTATTTGGCCACTTTAAGTCCAACCTCAACATGTCGGGCATCCTTGTTTCAAATGATCACATTGGGTCTGTTGCTAAATAATTTTCATCTATAGGTTAATGTTTTACAGGTGAACTTATTACTTTGAGATTTGATGGCAAAGTTTCGTTATATTTTAAATTCCCTATTCTTGCATACACATCTGAAAACTATTTTTTTGCACACAATTGATTCCTACTTAAGCATCAAGAGAATGAAGATGCATAACTATTCTTCTTGAGGCCATAAGAGTGAGCACTGGAGAATGACCAGCACCAAACCTCTCATACAAATCCTTGGCAAGTGTGATTTAACATTAATTGTCAGGATTTTGTTGCAAATTAGGCTAATTGAATAATTCAACTTACTCTTCCTTATACATCCTACCTTTTATGAATAACTTGGAGGGACAACTGATGTTCCCTCCAAAGAGAGTTTAAATATATGTTCAAGCTGTTGAGAGATTAACTAAGCCACAACTTTGAAAGGGGTCACCAGCATTCCTGTCAAAGAGAGTTTAAATCAAAACACCATTGGAAAAGCTCATAACAATGGAAGGGAAATTAAAATCTGTCCAAAACTTATGGTAGAACAGGGAATTACAGAAAAAGATTAATGCACCATCTTATTGCCAGTTATTCTAAGTTCACGCACACAGTTATACCATCACAAATCCAGTTTATCATCACGTACATTATATTATACCAAAATTTAAGAAAATAATAAGTTTGAATGGACCTTAGAATGATGGCCTGGGAAAAAATTGAAAAGAGAAATTTGGGCTTCTTGCCAGATTCTCTTAGGCTCACTCTCTTGGCAGTTTGGATTCTCAACACACAACAAATCAGCCATTTAAAATTCTTATTGGTTAAATGGTTATTGTTTGGTTGGGGAGATTTTTGGAACAATGACAGGCACAAATGGTACTCTTGGCAGGACCTAATTAGGGATTAAGTGTTGATGCCAACAGACAACTTAGCAATTAAAGAGTTCTATACAATGATCCCTGAAAATTGTCTTTTCAAATTACTATTGCAGGCTACAATAGTCTATCCCTGTTGCCCCTTGGTTAAAGAAGTGTTTTGCAAGTCAGGGACCTTGAAGTGACATAGCAACAGCCCTATCAAGTCATTTGGAAAGCACGATCTTCCTTCAAACAAACAAGGCTAGATGGCTTATATTGCATCAAATTTTAGCTACCAATGCACAATTGAGTACAATGGGTGTTATGAATTTTTTATACATCATTTATGTGAAATAGGAGACATTTATCTTGTGCAAGTGCTCAACTAATTGAGGGTTTTGGGTCTTGTTATAAGGAAATTTGAAGTTCCCTTTCACTGCCCTCTCTCTAGATGAGAACCTCTTCTAGGGGATTCTTGTATTTTTAGGACAATGGCAAGAGTTTGGGGATTATAATTTGGTTCACAATGATCAATTTTCTTTGGAGGACAATAGGCAAAGGCTGCAAAGCTATTTTTCTGGAAGATACCACCCCTTTCTGTTTGGGGAAGTTGCAAATTTTTAGACAAGAATTGGCTCTGATTGTGGAAGTTAAGCTTGAGATGTTTCAGAAGAATGTGACCACTGTCCATTGGGTTACAGACTTAGGTGCTTTTTTTCCTTGCTGATATAGAGAGAGATTTTGCTTGTATTTCTAATGCTTGACTGATATAAGTCATTTGTTTGAAATAATGTAAGATGCATTTGTTCAAAACAAAAATAGGAAAGCTGAAAAGAGAGACTAGTTGGTGCACCTGTATTTAAAGTGAAGATTGAAAATCATAGATAAAAAATACATGAAAAAATGTTGCTGAGTTGTTTTTTTGGGATATTATAGTGCACATTCTGAAGAGAGAATGTGTTGGAATGAGCTGTATTGAGGTTTTTTTGTGCATGAATTCATTACTTGAAGTGGTTTTAGAGGTTAAGGTGGTTTCCATATGTCCCATCCCAATAGTTGTTTTTGTGTTGTGTTCATTTTTTGCTCACGTTAACCCTTTGTGGCTGGTGGCAATGTTCTTTTATTTCTCCTGGTTGGATCGGTATCTTTTCATAATTATTGGTTGAGGCTATATTCCATAAGTTTGATGATGTAAGTGGCTACCTCTTTGGTTACAGTTTTTAAATTGGGCCTTAAAATCTCCTCATTGGGGAGATTCATTTCCATCAATGTATCCAAGTTCTCGTGTAAGCTACAGGCTTGCAAGTAGTTTTTTCAGTTTGTTTGTTTGTCCATTGTAAAGAACCGATTCCATATAAATGTCATTTTATTCAAATTAACAAAAAAATATTTTCATTTACATCAATTCAAGAGAAATATATCCAATCATGCCATGTCATCATACGACATATCGTCCATACTTAAATCATAAGTACATGAGATAACGTGATACAACAGTTGACTTTGGCAGTCCATCGCCAATAAGTCATAATAAGACAAATAGAAGTACAAATACTATACATAAATGTTGGAATCTGCATTAGTCCAATCCAATAAACGCCTTGTAACTCAAAGGACGAGAACATGATCCAAGCGCTTTTTCCGCTCAACCATGAAGCTTATGCTTCCCTAGAGAGCTCTTCCTAACATGAAGAACCACCGACCCTACACAAGATGCTTAGCAAAAAGAGATCAACGAACATGATGGAATCTGTTGTGTGCCTAGTATATCTACATGCATTTCTATCATACTTGAACATGCTATGATTGATACAAGGATATGGCAGAGAGCAAATATATATATAATAAAGCCATTTATCTCAATGGTCTAAATAGCTTGGCCAAGCATAAGCTATATACAACAAAATAAAAGTAGATCTGAAAAAAGCAGTAACTACTCTCCATGATTACCCATATTCGGCACCCATCCTAGAAGGTAACTTTCCATAGATACAAAGAATACAATCTTCCCCTAATTTATCATCTAAATATAACTTGCATCACTAGTAATTTTAAATCATTTACAATCTTGAGACTAAAGAAATTTAAACTTGTACATCTTTCATAAGGTAAATAATAGCTGTGATTCTTTCTACCCAATTAAGTTCATAAAATACCAACAACTCACAAAAGATACATATTGATTTGTTTAACAATATTTAGTGTATAGAGATTGAAATTTAAATTTTACATATTTATATTTGAAATCAAAATAAGGCAGCTTGAAATAATGTAAATAAAACACTACTCTCTCATCTCAACTTCCAGTACTCAAAGTCACAGCACATACTTTAATTATCGATACAACCTTGTGTAGAGTTTAAATAATCAAATTGATTCATGAGTAATTTGCTTTGAAATGATATAAAAAGAAAGAATAATAAAATTAAAGAATTCTAAATTAAGTATATTTTGGGTTTTCTTATAATTTCCAAGTCTTATTAAGTCTTCACCTCAATATATTTAACTAAATTTTAAAACTATATGAAGTAAATGTCACTGTATTCTTAACTTATTGTTTCAAGTGAATGGCACAACAATATGGAAACAATTTAAAAGTAGCTTTAGAGACTCACAAATGGAATATAAGTTGCAGGTAAAAAAATAAAATGAAACAAACCCCACAACCTGTAATAGAGTTGGAAAGCTCTAAAAAATGATAATACAACCATCAAGCGAGATAAAGGGAATTGTGGGCAGAGCACAGGAAATTTTTTAGAGCGCAAGAAATTTGCAAGAAGGTTTTAGAAACTTTCAAGTGAATTAAATGACAGATGAAAGACCATACTGCTTATTACGCCCCCGTTGAAGACTTTTTAAATGATAAACAAAGTAAATTAAACTGTAGAACTTAATAGAGAGAGAGATTGCGATGGACTGATGGAATGGTGTTTTGGTCTGATTTATTTCTCTGGAATGTAAGACAAATTTCCTTAGCGCTTGCTCATAGTTTCCTGTATATCTTGGAATATGTTTTACTGCCCTTTTTCTAAGCTATTTAAGTTTCTTTTGCATCACAGATTGGTGCTTTAGGGCGGTGGCCAGACATGGTTTATTTGGTACAACATTTCTGGTTTTATGATGAAGTAAACTAGCCAATACCAGAAACTTACATAGGCGCCTGTATTCAACGCATCTACACAAAATCTGCTAAATTCATAGCAAAGTGATTTTGGGGTCTCAACTTTTGAATCTTCGAATTTGACAGTAGCAACAAAGGCAGTCAACCATAAAAGACCAGAAATGCAATCCTTTGAGTGATTTCAGATAGAGAAATACTGCTTGTGAGAAGGAAGAGGGCTGGAGAATAAGCAGCAACCAAAATTAAATTGCGTAAGACGTTGCATAGGAGGCAACCTTCATATCGATACACCTCTGTAAAGCCTTGCGAAAGGTAGAGGTCTCTGATATGTGGTGCAGGAAATAGGAGTCTCAAATATATTATATATATATAGTGCGAGAGCAGAAGACTGAATGTATGGCGAGTTGTGGACTTTAATCCTTGATAAGGTGGAAGTAATGTTTACATGGAGGGATATATTGAAAAGCTGACCTAGCGGTCTGACAATCGATTTTTTAGGTTTATGGAAATTTTACAGTGGTATTCATATGCTAACATTTTCAAAGTCTTGTTTGTCAACTATGAAAACAAGCTTTAGACATACCTGGAGTTCCGTATCCCTTCCAAATCCTCTGATGGTACTGTGTATTCCCCTCTGATATCCCAATAGCGCCTTCCTCCTTTCTTGCTATTCACTCTGGCAACTTTTCTTCTCTGTTGTAAATGATCTCCTCCCAAAAATATCAGAAAAGTCTTCTTTGTATCACATATATTTGTTGTGTTCTCTTCAAAGAGTCTTGTTAAACTGAAATACCCTCTCCTTCCTCCCACATTTCAAAATTAATAACCAACAATTCGGAAGAACTTAGTTACCCACGCCTCTAATTATTAATGCCACAAATGAGACTTCCAGTTTCCTCTTCCTTGTGGCTTGGGTGGCAGATTTGCATTTAAAGAATAATAGTTTGACAAGAACTCTCCCACATTTAACATGCGGTTAATTGATTTTAAGTCATGCAATTCCAGTTGAACTGCCATTCTAATTTTTAAAACTGGTCCTTTTTAAAATCACAATTTGCATGCTTTTAAATAAATCTATTTAGTTAACTTCTTTAAATTAAAAATGATTTAATTTTCTATTTAATGGAAAACTTGTAAATCGATTAACTATTGAATTTATTTATTTAATTTTTATCAATCATGTAAAGTTTAAATTTCTTGAACTATTTATATCTACAAAAAGGATTGTAATAATATTTGATTTTATTATCATCATAAAATAAATGATTTACGAATAAGGTAAACATAACGCAAAATGTCAAGATAAACATATTGAGTCCTTTTGTATACTCACTTTTATTTTAACTTTACTAACCACATTTAATGCATCTTAACTAATTTTCTCCATTTCCAATCAACCACAAAGCATACACTCACAGAATACGCTTGGCCAACTATATGCAAAATGCAAAACATATGAATCTATGTGGTGTGTGCAAGATTTCCATCATATTCACCGATGTCAACTGGCTAAACACCCCAACCTCGACCATGTTCTCGTCTTCGACATGTACCTGCACACACTTGCACTTAAATTTTCATTAATAGTGTTAGCCCATAAACCATAATCAAAGCGAAACATGTGCATTACATCATCATATTCTCTAACATATGCATCAAATTCACAATACATCTAGCTAACATCTATAAAAGTCTCTCAAAGATTAACACATGTCAAAGATCCAAGGTCTAATTCAGTTTTCTAGATAATATAATGTCAAAACTAAGTAAGCAGAAATCAGTATGTGACATCCATTTCTTGAAGTATTTTAATTTCAATGATTTTAAGTTTGCTTTTCTTTAAAGAAGCCAGAGGAGTTTAATGAAGAATGGCTGCAGTGCTCAATAAAAGTAGAGAGGAAAATAATAAGAGTAACTACGTCAACTGTCATAGCAATGCAGGGTTTGCATGAGTAGATTGTGGTACCAATGGAAATACCAAGAAGGGAGCCAACAAAAGAGATTGCTGATGGAAAGGAAGGGGTGGTAGAAACCTGAAAATGACTTTGAGATCACTAGTGCAAGAGGTGACTCCAAATAAAGTAAGGATTTCCTGGATGTTAGAGGTTTTGGCAATTGAAGAACCAATGAAAGGAAGGAAGTTAGGGTTAAAAAGGAAAAAGTCACCAAGTAGATTACTGAAACTTTAATGAATATTGTTTTCCAAGCAAGGAACCATATCCTTGGAAGACTTTGGAAATAATATGTATATTTTCATATTAGGAGGAAGTGTGATTGATGCAGGTTATACTGCATGCTGTCAACAAGGTTTTGTATTTGTGTTGATAGTTGACACCCATCGGAGGACCAACTTTTGGTGATGCAACCTGTTGATGTGTTTTTCGTGACCGCACCAACGCAGAATAAAGTCGCTAACGGCTACCCTATCCTCTCTTGATCAATGTATTCCGCATGCTAAGATTGCAAGAAAGTTCATGCGTTCAACTCCAAGGTTCTTTCAGTGCGAATAGGCTCAGTTTGGCTCGATGTGATTTGCTGGTATTTCAAGGGGACTTACGGAATTGTTCAGCAGCGGAGAAAGGAATTCAAATGCTCGAAAGATTTGTCTATGAAGCGCGGGTTTCCTATTCTAACCAGAAAGTACTAAATTGAAATGGGGTAAGGTTAAGAGAGTCTAAATCTATTCTAAGGCGTGGGATATGGAGCTCAACTTCAGCAAACTTCTAACCGGACTTCGCTTTGCCTCGCATCGGATAGCTTCCACGGAGTCGGTGCAATCTTCAAGGGAGATGACTAAAGATGTTCAAACCACCACTTGACATAAAGATACCATCACAACGATGCATACTATTATTCAAACTGTGATTGAAGTTAAGTACATGATATTCCAGTTGACCACACAAGGCGCATTCACCATCAGCAAATACACTAGTGGTATGGATAGACGAAGTTGCGTAGATCAAGCACCACATTCCACAGTTACTATCTTCCGCTTGCATGAAATGAAACTTATTCTACTTTAAGTCACTACTTGAATCAGAAGGATGAAGAAACCTTGCTAGCTACTCACAACAAAGACGAAATTCACCATCAATGAAAAACTCTTTTATTGAGAGAGTGTTCACAACAATTTCTTACAAAGTTTTCAAAGGGAAAACTTTCCCTCTTCTTCAAACTACACTATCAATCTATACTAAGTTACCCCTAAGCTATCACCTAGTTGTCTCTCTACTCCGACTTATACTCTATGTCTAATGTGATACAAATGAGGGGGACTCCCCTTTTATAGTTGGCCAAGTCCAACGGACGGCTCAGATTACAATCGGTTGGATGGCCAGGATCGTGCCACCTCAGCCCTAAACAAAATTTGCCCTAAAAACCACCACAAAGAAGAGTGGGGTAATAAATGAGGCATTAATGTCCACCATCCTTCTAGAAGATTCCATTTGTAGATGCGGTCACACTGTCCTTGATCTTCTTTCTTGACGTTGCTCTTAAACTTCTTCTTTGATACTTGAGTCATACTATGTCTCAACACTTAGCCACTTTTCGCAACTTTTCTTCCTTCATGTGAAACTCAAAACTTTATCTTCCTCTGAAGGTTGTAATATCATCGTGCTTCACTACTTCAAGTCATCGTGCTCTGGCCTCAACGTTTCTCCTGCAAAACAAGCAAGGAGAAGAAAATTAGAACCTTTCATAGTATAAACTCACCTTACTTACTTGATTTTCACGCTTTGATCTTCAAGGGCTCATCGTTCTTCCTCCAGCACAACTTTGCTTTCTAATTCTTCATGCCTTAGCCAAATTTTCAACCCATCTTGACTTTTTCCTGGGCGCACTTCACTTCCGATATTTCATCCAACTCAGACTTAGGAAAAAATGCTTTCATTAGGAATTTGATCAAAAATCATCTAGGCGATCGCCTTCAAATTCATCTGCCAAGGCGTTTTATCTTCAACAACATCATTTATTCCTTGCCTTAGAAAATTTTTCAAATTTCCCTTAGGAAATTCATCAACCTGGTGCCCATCAAAAATATTCACCTTAAAGGCCTTGGCAAAGTGTGGAAGACTTTAAAATCAACTCCTCATCGATAATCTTTATTACCCAGAAGAAAATTTCCTTCGGAATGCGTCGAACCCATGGGTGCACAATGAACGGGTTCACTTAATTTTCTTGAATTTTGAACCTTAGAAAATTATTTCCTTGTGAAATTTAAATCCGTTCTCCACATCAGTGAAGATTTCTTGTTGCTCCGACTTGGAAATTCTAACTCATCCTGCAATGTTGGCACCTTTTGACCTCATCACTAGCAACTTCACTCGGACTTCAGGAAAATCTTATCACCTCAGAGTCTAGGCGTATTTTCTAGAGGAGGAAATATTTGTGCCTTAGAAATTTTTTGAATCACTTAGCATTTTTATTTGAAAATTTTTCCCTTAGAAAATTTTATTCATTCTTCAATCCATCTTGCCAATGGTGAGAAAAAATTCATCAACTTCTCTTAGAAAATATTTCTTGAAAGCACATCACACTTAACATATTTTATTTTTCATCTGGCAATTTCAACGCCTAGGCATGTATTATTCATCCTTTGTATTTTATTCTCCATAAAATTTCCAACGCCTTAGCAATTATCATCAACGCATTTGACAATTGATGAAGGATAAAACCACGCCTAGCATATTTTATTTTCCATCACCCACCACCTTACACACTTGAATTACTTTGGGCGCATTTTCTTTGTCATGGAGAATATTTTCAACGCCTAACTTATCACTCACCAACCTATACTCACTTGAGCGCATTTCTCATACTCAGGAGAATGAAGACTTTCAATGCCCAACAAGTGACTTTTGAGCTTCCTTAATTTCGTCTTCACATGGCCCCATTTGGGCGCATTTTACCATGCAAGCAGGATGAAACCTCCCACGCCTTGACCTCTTGGAATATTCTCTCCTTGTTTTGTCTTGACATGCTCTCTTTTGGGCGCATTTAGGCCTAGTAGGAGGATGAAAACTGTTGACTCTTTGACTTTTTCTAGCTTATTCTTGCATGGGCGCATTTTACTAGTGGAGGAGGATGAAAACTTACACTTAGAAAATTTTGCAACATGAGACCTTGAGTTGGGCGCATTTTTCCATAGGAGCAGGATGAAAACTGTTGACTGCTTTGACTCACTTCTTTTTTTGGGCGCATTTTCTCCCAGCTGCAGGATGGGCGCATTTTGGGGGGTGAGAAGGACGAATTCAACACTTAGAAATTTTTTTAACTCTCATGCTTCAAGGTGGGTGCATTTTGGCATAGGAGGTGTATAAACTTTGTTGACTTTCCTTGACTTCCTGCTTCATGGGCGCATTTTGCCTAGGCAGGTGGATGAAGTTCTTGACTTAGAAATTTTCTCAGCCATTTGTGCTTGAGGGCGCATTTTGCTATGTGAGGGGGATGAACATCAACACTTAACCATTTTTTTCTCGTCCCTGCTAGTTTCTCCATGCCTTACTATAAATAGTAAGCTTCTTAATTCTTACACCTCAGAAGCTCAGATCGATTTGAAATTTTGAACACTAGATCTTCATGACTTCATCAACCTGTCGACACTGCCATTCTGAGCTGTCCTGCTAAAAATAGCATATTTTGGGAAGTTTTTTGCTATTTATAGTAACCTCTCGTTTCTGGTACCTCCACAGCTCCGTTTGATTTGAAATTCGAATGAGGCGCTCCTCACCACGTGACCTGCCTGCTGACATCGGCGCATGCACTTGACTTGCTATTTTTAGCCAGTTTTCAAAATGACTTATTGTAAATAGTAAGTGCTTCGTTTGACTTCAAATTTTACCAGCAGATAGCCTGAAGGATGCTGATCGCGGTGGTTTACACCGGTTTTCGAAAATTCTGACTTTTTTCCCTTCTTTTCAGGTCCCGAAGCTGGAAACCCTAATTTGCTCTGCATGCATATCAAATGATATATGTTTGTCTTCGTTTTTGCTGCATTGCGATCAGCTCGTGATTCTAAAGTGCTGGGAAGCGGCTGCCGGGACGCACCTGCTAAAAATAGTAAGTTCCTTACTGAGTGATTATCTCCATTTGCATGTCATACCACTGCGAAGCTCTCGAAAAACCCACCAGGAATCATCCGACATGCAAAAGAAACCCTGAGATGCAAACCCTAAAAATAGTCTCGAAAGACTGAATTCTGAAAGTTGTCGTCTCGTTTTGCATGTTATATCATCGCGAAGGTCTCGAAAAACCCAGAAGGAATATGCCAACATGCAAAGAAAAACTCTGCATCTGAGCCTTGAAATTTGTCCCAGAAGCTGGACTGCTAAAAATAGAAAGTTGTCTGTTTTTGCTCAAATTTTGTGCACGAGCAGCCTGAGGTGCTCTGAATGCCATGTGACAATCGAAATTTTGAAAATGCTGACGGATTGCACTGAATTGCACACTTACTAAAAATAGTAAGTTGTCAGAATCTGATAAAATTTCAGTGGAAGCCTGCTGGAAGCACATTGACATCAATGTTAGTCTCGAATCTCAATTTACTTACTTCATTTGACCTTAAATTGGCAAGGAAGCTCAAAACCCTAATTTTCAGACCTGGCCAAACTCACGTTTAAACTCAATGGCGGAGACATCCCCAGAAAGACAGACAGCAGAAAAGAGAGACAACAACAAAACGACCGAAAAGCAAAGCCAAAATTAGGGGGGGTCCCCATTTGCAATGGGGCGATGTGTGAAAAAGGTCACAACACAACCATAGAGTTGTTGAATCACAACTCAAGGACATTGCATAAGAAAAATTTAAGATAGCCACAAAAAACATTGAGTACATGAACAGCTCGATTGGTGATGCATGGAGCAAGAGAAAACGTGTGGAGAATGGTCATCAATAAAAGGTCAATGGCAGACCTAAGAAATGAGAATTGGAATTGTTTGAAGTGTTAAAACAAATGAATGCAAAGATAGAGCAGGCATAAAAGAATGTGGAGGCAGTAATGGAGCTCATTGCGAAAAGAAAGCTCAAGTTTGTAAGAGATAAATAATTACTGGTAACAAATAGACTAAAGTTAGAAATTGAAGCATAGCAGTTGGTAAATTGCTCAAAAACATGAATGTAGTAGATGAGGCTAGGGATTAAAAATTAGCAACGAGGAAGCTGCTTAAGGAGAGAGTCCAGTATAAAGAGAGTACAAGGATTGTTGATGTGGAAGCAATAGGTGGAATCAAGGATTGTAGAAGAATGACAAGCTCTTGACACAATGGAGAAAGAAGTGACATTGAGGATGTTGGGGAGAAGCTAGTGTGAGCATGTAGGTGAAGAAAAAAAGAGAGTTAGCAGTTATAGAAAAGATAATTGTAGAAGAATTGGAGTTAGAGAAGTGATTGTAGAAGTTGCAGGGAAGGTATAAATGAGAAATATCAAAGCTTGGAAGGTCAGTGGAAAAAATGGAAGTGACAAAGATAATATTTTTTAATGACAAGAACAATCACAAATTATATGTAAAGAAAGTGAATACTAAAGTCAAGAGACATTGGTTTTCAAAGGATGCGACTTGTTTGTGACAAAGTTTCAAGCTAAGTCCTTAAAGATCTTTTTTAGAAAGGATAAGTATATAGCACTAGAGAAATTTTGGCACCAAAATATAGATAAGTAAATAGTGCTAGAGAAATGCTAACACCAAAATATGCTAAGGAATTTCCATTGCCAATATGCAATCACTAATGTCAAAGAAGCTGATTGCCAATTAGCTATGGACTCAAGAAGAGATTGCTGAAGTGAAAAATGGGACTAAGTGTTGGATATCACATATTGCAATACATATTAAATGATAGTTGGATGCCACTTAGGAACCCATGTGCCAAAGATTGTGGAATTTCTGCCATGTAGCTGGTTACAAAGGATAGGTGTTATCCAAACTTCAAAGGATGATCATCATATGTTGGTGGCAAAGCCCTAGCCACTTGGGATGTATATAAATACCTTTGCATGCATCATTTATCTAGATGATTTGGAAAGGAGATTATAGGTTGGACACTTTTGCAAATAGACCATGTGAAATAGATAGAGCCATTGGTAATGATAAGTTAGTGCATTATATGCTAAGAGTTGGGTATGGTTGGTCGCAATTGATGTAACCCTAAGGGTATGGATGAAAATATCTATTCTAGGGCATGATATACGATGAATCACAAATTTACTCTTTACTTTGATTAATACAATATGATGAAGTTGTCTTTACACATGTTCTCTAGTGCTATCCTTATGATGTATGTAGTATTTGATTCCTAATATTTTTCAGATAGCAAACCCATAACCAAGTTCTTAGTGATAGGTGTGAATGGGAAGATGGGACTTTTGAAATACGAGACTATGTAAGAGTGAGAGCCATAATAATATGCATACTTCATGTGTTATGCTCTAGGTAAATCCCATTAACTAAGATAGGGAGAATTTGTTCATTTGATAGTGATAGCTCAAAGGTGCCACCTTGTTTACATTTGACGATTGGGTAAGGACTATAGTAGCATTACTTGAGAAAAATCCACATTTAACTATGGGTTAGGGATGGGGCCATGCTAGTGAACTAATTGGCTGATTTTTTCACCAACCCAAGGTTTTTGTTGGGAAAAAATTGTGGATTATTGAAAAACCTGTGGGTTATTGAATATCCAATGATTTTTTCATAGGATATTCAAAAAACTTTCCCCTTTTCCCTTTAAAGGCAAGGATTTTCAATCGCACCTCATTTTTTCATTTAAGTATGGGTTTTTGAAGTTGACTGAGAATTTGAGAGTGATTAGCAACATTGAAAAAATTCTTTATTTATGACTTATATTTGTTTATATTTCTACACACTATATTTGGTATGAAATACTATGCCCTACTCTTGTTTTTACAACAGATGTCTAAATTTCTTGAGGAATTTTAGTAAGGCATAAATGTGCTTCTCAATGGGATTCCATCTTACCCCATAATCCTTGAGTGTTCAACTTGTGAAATTGTTGGGTCTTCATCTCAAGTAGCATTCATTTTTGTCAGAATAGTTGTGGTGCAGTGTTCAACTTTTAAAGTGCATAAGATGATGTCCTGTTCAAAATCAAGATTCACCAATACAAGGTCTTAGCAGTCGGTTGGTTTATAAGCTCAAAGGTTTATTTTCCTTCTTGAGTTCATTTGAACTAACTGAAAGAAAAAATTTTTAGACTTTCGGTCTTAGAGGGTGTAATTTAATTAGTTCACACAAGGACTTTGAAAAGTGCATTAAGAGTCCTAATTTGACCTAATTATATTACACATGAGCTGGGACTGAAAAAAATGAGACTAGACTAGTAGTTGAAAACAAAATCAGAAAATGATGAAAAGAGAGAATTAGGGAAGTGGAAAATTTGCACTTGGAATTGGACTGTGGAACAAGTGGAAGCAGGTTGTGGATGTTCCTAGGAGACTGCACACCCGATTTGGAGGTCAAAGGAGGTAGGGTCAAACATGCAGCCCTAGGAACTAAGTTACCGATTCGCCACTCCCAGCCTCTGGATATGATTTGATTTGTACTAGATTTGCAATTCGGGTACGGTACGATACAAATTCGGGCAGGGTATGAAATCTGGTCTGTGGATTCTCCTTGGATTCGATTCGACATTGTGGATTCGACCAGGATACGCTAAGAAGAATCCATGACGAATCCACGACGAATCCAGCATTTTTTTACATTTTTTTTAATTATTTTTTTGACTAATAATTGACTTCTAAATAATTAAATAATTACCTGACATATTGATATTACCAGTGAGCAAATAAAGGTCAGATCTGAGTTGTTTACTTCACAGTTTGCATCACGTTTATCTAAATAAACTTCTATATTTATCAGCAAAGCATATGAATGAAATGTCCTGTGATTAATGTCAACATTGTTCTGTTTCCACTATTTGTCATATTTATTTTCAATATCTATATGTGTATGAGTTTCACTTTGCAACAAATCTACAAAAAAAGAAACCAAAACATCTCAGTTCACCAATATTCAAATTTGAAACAAATACTGGTGCAAACAAACGTACCATTCAAACTCAAATTATACAACTGTGTGATAAAATATTTATCCTTAAACTTGGAGGAAGAGGTGAACTTTGAATCAGATTTAGCAAGGGACCTTACACCATGGTCCTGGGATAGAGCCCATTTGTGTATTAAACCATGGTACCCGAAGTTCAACACTATCACATAATCCTTTTCAACTTTCCCTGCTTGGGTGTGTCTTCTGAGTCTCCCTTTGCAACTATGGAGTTCTTCCAACCTAGCCTCCATTGTTAACTCCATTTGGAAATTTATTCCAAGACCCAGAGTATTGAGTTATTCTTCCAATTCATATTTGTTCACATTTTCGTGGAATTAGATACATCCAAACAGTTGCCAGAAAATTTTGGTCTGAAGGTTGGTGACAGTAAGTGGAATAATCTTTTGGATCATGAAAGGATCACTTTTAGATGTTGAGCCTGCTCTGATACTGGACACTTAAAAAAACATGCCCTCAAGCCAAGCCTGATGCTAGATGGAAACCTCCTCCTAAGCAAGCTGCATTCACCAAGGTGTGTTCTGAACTTAATTACTGCTGCAAATATGTATATATTTTTTTGTATTGCCGTATGGCCCGTACCCAAAACGTACCCAACCCCAATTTTTTTTTTTTGACTGAATCCCGTACCGGATTCTTGTACCCGTACCCGAATCCAAAAACGAATTGGTAACTTAGCTTAGGAATATTGATTCAAGGGTCAAAAGTCCTATGCCAAGCACTTGAATATTGACCATATATCAAATTATGCTACAAAAGTTAGAATAAGAAAGTTTAGTGATGTAAAGGCGTTCCCAAGTTGTTCTAGCTCCTGTGATAGATAGACACATAGAAAATAAAGTGAAATTATTGTCCAAAATTAGGATAAATATTTAAAAGAGAAACAAAGACTGGAAATTGAAGTCCTAACACTTGACAAAAACTAATGAAATCAGATGGGCAGACTGTAAATGACAGAAAGAAGTTCCTTGTGCAATTTGAAGTCTGCAGGAGTTGATTTGAAGTAGGATCAAATCAAATGTGCGAGGCACAAAACATACACCTAGAATAGAAATCCTATGCCAAGAACTTCAACATTAACCTATGGGATGCAATTAACCCTATGTTAGAAATGGTGTGAAAATTTGACTGAATGTTTGTCTCAAGATTCTAAGCATTTTTCATAACTGCCAGCTCTATCACAAGTACACAAATTTTCTCATATATGACTTGCAAACATATTTTTTTATTATATAAAAATCCCACAAAATAGAAAGATTAAAGGGGAAGCTGATTCAGTCAGCCCTCTTGTGGGTATTCAAACATTGATCCACATGATATATAAACATGACAACAGTATAATTAGATCTAAGCTATGATACACATGCAAATGTAAACATAAATCACAAACCCTAATTTGGATACAAAGGGGGGAAATGGAGACTATGAGGGTAAAGAGGACAACGGGAGAAATAAATGGGATATCAAATGGCAATAAAAAGTATGGGAACTGGCTTAGGACTGAAGAGGGATGGAATTGGAGGGAGAATGTTAAGAAATAGGCAGAAATTGGGTGAAATTGGGATGATGGAATGACTAAGGTAATGGAATGGGAGGGAGAGACAAAACTCCACAATATGCTGGGGAAGAATTTCAAAATGGCACTCCAAAACTCCACAATATGCTAGGGCAAAAATTCAAAATGGCTCTCCAAGGGTCCAAAGCAATGCACCAACAGATTGATAATGCCCCAAGGCTCCAAAGCTCTAACAATGCTTCAAAGTTCCAGCAAAATGATATCACACAAGAGGAAAATTGATTGTGGATGGTGAAAAATTAGAGAAAATGAGGCTTTGTTTATAGTTTTCTAGTGGAATTTGAGGCATAAACATTGTAAGTCAGCTTAGGATTGTTAGACACACAGGACAACTGAGAGGGGTGGGGTGAATCAGTTGTACATTAAAATAGTCAAACCCTCATTAACCTTCAAATCCTTATTATGCAAGGACATCTACCAAAACACCATACATCTAGGGAACTTCTGTCCCAAACACAATTGGAGAAGATCAAATTGAACAAGCATCTTTGATTCACTACACTTTTCATCAAAACTCCACACAATTTCACTTGATTCTTCATTTCACAAAGCCATAAATCATCAAACTTAGGCTCCAAACCTTTATCAGACCCAAACTCATCAGTACCAACACCTTTCTAACAGGAACAAAGCCAAAACCTGATCGGAATTCATTGAACCAAATAACTCTTCATCAAATCACTCATCAATTCTACTTGCTTTTACAAGGCAAAATAACCACAAGTCAATCATTCTTGTTTCAATCCTGTTCTCAGACTTTCAAGACATTTTAACATCACATTTTTGTCAGGAACAAACCAGTAACTCACCATCAAGACACTAAACTATCATAACCATTGATAATTTGCAGACAAACACCATTCTTACACATAGGGTACATCTTGCTCCATACATCAAAATCATCAAACCTGCCTTCAAAACCTTACCCAAGCATAGAGTCATCAACAATATCATCAGTTAGACTGTTTCCAAGCATTAAGTATCATTCTTATCTCTGTTTTATCAGATTTACAATGTTAAGCCATCAAACCTCCTTTTTCCTTGTAGGTCAACAAAGCACTACATTGGGTGAATACACTTCAATCACAATGCATTTTTCCAAGCACAATACACATTCTGGAACCCATTTCAGTCCCTCATAACATACTTTAAAAGAAACAACGCTTGATTTGGAACAAGCATCAGAAAACTAACGTGTGCGCTGGAAATTACACACCATTTAGCTCACCTTACAAGTGCTTTTATGGAGGTTTCCAAACTAATAAATACCTCTTCAACTTCCTTCATCGACCTATCCCTTCAATTTCTCCACAAAGACTCTTCATCTTCTGATTTTTGCACTTTTTTTCTTTATTGACAACTTTTACATTTTTAGCAACTTTTTGCATCTTTTTGATATTTTTACAAACTTTCATTTTTTGACCTTCTAGACACCTATAAAGACTGAATTACAATGGAATGGGCCCTCACATGGCCATTTACAATGCTTTATGTTTGAAAATTCAAATTTCTACAAAAAAGTTTGATGGAGACATAAAAACATAAGGTGCTCCTACACCAAAACTTGATTGCGGATGGTGAAAAATTAGAGAAAATGAGGCTTTGTTTATAGTTTTCTAGTGGAATTTGAGGCATAAACATTGTAAGTCAGCTTAGGATTGTTAGACACACAGGACAACTGAGAGGGGGGGGAGGGGTGAATCAATTGTACATTACAATAGTCAAACCCTCATTAACCTTCAAATCCTTATTATGATTCAACATGAGTGTAAACTAATGAAACATAAACACATTCACAACCATACACCATAGAACACCAGATTTACGTGGAAAACCCTAATCAGGGAAAAACCATGGTGAGGATTAACTCACATATATATGAATAACAACACCGATTACAAAAGGCCCATTGCCAGAAGGGCTCACTGCCCAAAAGAAAAGAATGGCTCACTGCCCAAAGGACTCACTGTCCGGAATAGAAAGAGAATAAAAGAAGACTGTTACAAGGAGGTTCACCACCTCAAAGCAATAGGAAGATCCACCACAAAAACTCTACACCATTTGTAACCTTTGGCTCACTGCCTCCAACAACTTTAGGCACACTGAAATGTAGACACCTTCTGCTCACTGCTCCTGGTAGTCATAGGCATTTAAGCTCACACTCAGATCACAACACTTATTCACACTTACATCATTTCGTACCACACATCAAACCACACACATCTCCAACAATTAACCTTGATTATATATCTTCCATGACCTCAAACAACTTCTACAGGTCGGCCTCAATGAAATGTATACACCTCAAATGTGCAACCACCAAATAGGTCAGCACCAAACACTTCCATGGTGGAAAGAAGTGAAGGAGGACCACACCAAGGGTTAACTAGGACCCAAATCTACACCGACATGCTACATTGTGCTTCCACAAACAACAAACCATCTCCGCAATCAGCGCTAGCATGCTAGGTTGGCCAAACCTGCACTAACACTATCAAACAATCAATTCACTCTTCACCAGGTCCGTAAATATCTTGCGGACCACGTAGCAATATCATTCAACATCTTGGAATATTCCAACATCATTAGAATATTCAACAACACTGCTGCAACCACTTGAAACCGAGAATACTATCATCCTGTTCAACTAGCCATAGACATACAACTCACTAACCAACCTTGTGAAACAACTGAACACCAAACACTCTAGGGGAAGGTAGATGCAAGCAATATAAGCACATTCCCAAATCCGCAAGACAAAAAACCTCAACGCACAAAAATGCGTAACGATTCCGTTTCTCCTAGACAACCTTCTTCATAGGCAACACACTGTCAGACACATCTTCCACTACCGCACGATCCAAAACTTGAAACTCTGGATATAACACCTCTGAACACCTCTAATCATTTCATCCAAACCGCACAAGCACATCTTCAACCATGAAGAACTACGAAGCACAGTGCAGAACACAACTCTGTCACTTTGTACATTCTCTATTCAAATTTTCTCAAAAGCACTTGGAAACCAAGTGAACCAGCTACATCAACAACACTTGCTCAACACCACAACTCCTCAACATGACCACACTAGAGGTTGACATAGGTTGGCATCAATGACAACATAATGCAACAATCTCCAACAGGATTACTTCACATTTAATTTTGGAAGCTAGAAAAGAGTGGATCAAATGTGTTGGGGTGTGTTTGACTCATGTTTCAAAGAAGCTCAAATCTTATGAGAAGGAAGAGGAGGTGAAATGGGAGATGATTGGCAATTGTTTTAGGTGAATTTTGCAAGATACGAAAGAAACAAGGGAAGAATAGGCTACACATGGAAGGTGTAAGAATAGTTGTCACAAAGGAAACAAGAACAAGGCTTACTTAAGGGTGAAGGAATGTAACACCCGCTTTTCTAATCCATTCCAACATTTGTGGAAACTCCAACTTTCTTGGATAGTGCCATCTTTCTCGAAAAGAAATCCTAATAGCAGCAACAAGTTCTTGGAGCTAAGACATACACAACAATACTTTCTGTGTGCAAATTTGATATTTTGGGAGCACTTCAAACTACTTGAAGAAGTCCATCATCCTTGGAAAGCACCAACTTTCTGTGGTCTAATGTCCTATGCACTTAAGGAGTTGGTGGAATTATCAGGGCAAATTAATTGGCTTATTTTAATATAATTTGTAAGACCTTGGGATGATTTAAAAGGAAAAATTAATTAAATAATTAAATATTAAAGTTGTCGAAAAAGTAAAATTAAATGATAAATTTAATTATTTAAAAATGTGTTTTAAGTGTAGATGAAGTTTCACTAGGCTCAAGGTATTGAAAAGCGGTCATAATGACACTTTATGTTATTTTATTAAGGGAAAAAAACTTTTTTGAAAAAGCAACGAAAAAATAAAAAACATTTTTTGAAATTGTGGTGAAAAAATGCTTTTTCCTAAAATAGCTCTGCAAAATTTATAAAAGGAGGAGAGTTTTCAAAAAAGACATTACATTCTTTTTGGAGTTATTTCATTTCTCAAGAATGAATGCACATTCATCTTCTCGATTTCCCAAGGATGGAAACCCTTAGAAAATTTGAAAGCTTCGAGGACAAAAACCCTCCTAGTTTTTAGAGTAATTCCATCTAGGGATTACCAGTGTGCATCAAAGATTGGTTTGGGGACAAAAACCCTCATTCCATTTCAAGTGGTTTCATGTAGGAATCACCATTGTGTTGAAAGTTGCAAATTGAGTTTTAGATTTATTGGGTATTTCATTGTGGTTTCTGGTTTTCAGTATTTGGATTTGCAGAGATTTTTTCGATTTTCCAGTTTGGTATGTGATTTTAGTGTGCTTTTGTTTTCCATGTTGCTTCTGGTTATGATTTCAGTTTTGGGTTGTGGTGATTGTTTTGTCTGCTGGTCACATAAAAAAATCAGATTTTTATCATCTATTTGAGAACTGATTAGCTTTAGAATTGTTATCAACCAACTGTAGCTTTTGAAAAGAGTTAACTTTATGAGTGCCATAAAATAAGCTGCCTTTAAGGTGATATTGATGGATACTAGCTATCAATAATTGATTTCTATGAATTGCAACACTTTTGTGATGGCTTACAGTTTGCTGTTCCATTCTTGGGCAGCTGTACAATTGATCAGTAGTGCAAACCAATTTTCTACAATAGTTATATCAGTCCTTAACTATATCTAGATTGTGTCCTAAAACTCATAGAGTGTCATGTCCCCTTCTCAGTGACATCTCTCGGTGCACAGGATTGGCCTATCATGCGACCCTCGTAGGCTAATGGACTGGATAGAGGGTCATTTTGAGAGATTGGCTCAGCTTCAGTTGGCGAAGTTTGATCAGTAGGCTTGCGTTTGGGCTCGATCGGAGACTTCTTGCAGAAGTTGCTATTTTTAGCCTGAGTTCTGGCGAGCTGATAGGACCCACCTTAATGATATGGCTGTGATGTTGAGAATCCCTTGATGTTAAATGGAAGCAGACGGATCGGTATGAATGGAATATACTTGAGGGGTAATATTTAATTGTATTAATTAAATATTAATTATTTGATGATTAGAATATAAAGTTATAATATTAAATTATAACTTAAGTGATTATTCTTGAGGGGGTCGCCATCATCAGAAGGGGCCAAATTGATCATTATAAATTATTATAAAATATTTGGCTGAGACTATGGAGAAATTAAAAGATTAAAAGTTGAATATTTTATTAAAACCCTATTATTAAGGAAATCGCACTTTTGAGAGATATAGTGCATTTGCATTGGGTTTTGAGCCATTATGATGATTATTGATTTTGAGATTGATCAACTTTGATCTGAGCAAGAGACTTTAGGGTTTCAAGTTCGAATTCCTTGGGGAACGAGCCATCTCCATCGGAAGCAATTCAGAGGGTGTAAAATAACACTTGATTTTATTAAGGCGGAGGTTTCTTCATTCCGAGGAGGAATCACAGGCTTCGAGTTATTCATTTGCGAGTTTGCAGCATAGATTTCATCTAGGATCACATTACCAAATCTTCAAACACCTTAATCGAGAGACTATGACACGAGAAATCAAAGTAGTACATTTATTAAATGTACGACATCGGGCGTGCACATGCAGGAGCCATTACCACTTCATATTGAGCCGTCTTTTTGCCTAGAGGAGAAACGCCTACCTTATTGGCTTTATATCTTCACCAGAGTGGCGCCCCTGCATCTGGAATCATACGCCATCATTATTCTGAGGGAGAAGATACTTGTTTGCAGCCGTATTATCAATACATCAAATCAGATCGCTGCTTTTTACCAGGTTTTCATAAATATCATTGTTTTTTTCATTTGCATGCAATTGGGATATATTGTAATCATCTTCAGAAGATTAGATATAAGACAAGCTTCAGTATTTGCTATAGACTCTGTAGTTCTCAGATATAAATTATTTTATTGCATTTATTCTGTATTTCTTGCAAAAATCGCAATCTTCATTTATTGCTCAAAAACACAAAAACAAGCAAAAAACCAAAATCCTTCAAAAAAATCAGAAAGACAGTCAGATTCGGAGAATAGGGGAAACTAGGGTTTCTCACGGTGCTCCAGGCTAAATCACGCATCCTACGAGGGTTAGCAAATGTATCAGAGGTTTGATACATCTGTGTTACTATACTGTGAGGCGTGCCTTGATTGAAAAGCATGCTGATTTTAGATGAGCAGCGAGAAAACATGGGTAGCCGGGGAATATGGTAGAAAGTAGATATACGGGGCGAGAGATTCCACAAAATAGAGGGTCAGACGTCGCAGAGGTCTTGCATGCGCTCGAAGATCTTAGTACTGGAACCGCGGCGTTCGATGATGATGTATTATGGCCGGAGTGGCGGTGTACTGCGAGATTGAGTATAGGCGTCACCACTAAATGGCCGATGGCGAAGACGGGTCGAAAAGGCTCCTGGGGCAGTATGTCACTTACGTGGACAGCGAATAGGCCTACTAGGCCTACTTTCCGCAGACGAACGCCGTGAAGGCTATACGGTGAGGCCGGGGATGGTTGTTCAGCGATACTCTGCTTACAGCGCTGACGAGGAATCGTGCTGCCGAGAAGATCACGCGACGTTTATTACCGCGAGAGCACCGGAGGAATTCGGCGAGTTGGAGACCTAGACACGAAACGATGATTTGAAACATCGCGACAAAGCGGGCTTAATGCGGTGCGATGGTAGTATGGTAAGATAGCGGCCCAAGCTTGGTTAGCAAAGCTTGTTACACGACTCCTCACTGGTAGGTAGGTAGAGAGGAAAAAGCTGTAGATAAAGCCTTCTACTTTGCACCTCGAGGGTAAGCTACATTTGAGCTGGCACCCGGTATGGTGACTTTACAGCATGACAGGATCACTACATACCAGGAGTTCGTGGATAGATTGGTTGAGAGGTTTGATAGGAAGGATCCGGAAACCTACTTCAGAGACTTGGCACAGTTGAGGCAGAGTGGCAGTCTAGAGACTTATATCGGTGACTTTCAGAGGCTATCCGTCATGGTTCCGAACATATCAGAGAGGCGATTGGTAGTACTCTTCATGGAGGGCTTGACAGAGCCATTACGAGGTTGGATCAAGGCCTTTGATCCTCCTTCGTTACAGGAGGCGATGAAGAAAGCTCGGAGTATGGAGTTAGCGGCACCTTCGATTTAACTCCGGAGGTTTCTTTTCTCATTCGAAGGACAACAAAAGGGCTTTAACAATGGGACAAATCTGATTTTAACGAAAATCGGACTTTAAAAGCGATTAAGAAGGGGCAAATCAGCGGCTCCACCTTTGGATGTGGGGCCCATGTGACCTCGGGAAAGAAGCTTTGCTTCTCTGCCGGAACCATATGGCCTTGCGATCCGCGATTGTCCTCTAAGACCTAGGGCGAGGAAAATGCGTGTGATGTGGAAATCTTATGAGGACTCAGAATCAGAAAAATTCAGTACGTAAAGAACATTAGATGATTGATGAGAGGCTTGGTCGGCGAAACTGGTAGAGCCGGGACTCAGGGGCCCATTTATCCCAGCATCCGGGGAGGGTTCTTTCAGGACCGTGAATTGTGAGACCAGGAGGTCATTACCCTGTGGATCTGGGAGCCGCGCATAATTTCATAGATGCTTCAGATTAGTTGAAGCGTGGATCATCGCAGAGTTGAGGCATTTAGAGTCGAAGTGGTAAGATGGATGCAACGAGATGCGGTAGCATGATAAAGATCTCTATTGCGGCTTGAACAATTATGGTCAAATTTGATTATTACGTTGTATGGGGACATTGATTTGGTCTTGAGATAGGTGGTTACATTCATTGGAGGAGGTCACACTTCGTCTCAAGGACATGGAGATCCGTTTTGAGGTCGACAGGAAGACTCACATACTTAAGGCAATTCGGGACAGCAACCTTAAAACAATTTCTTTTCGCCGAATGGAGCGGCTCATGCGTCATGACATGGTAGAGTGGGCTGCCGAGTGTCATTTAGCACCTACTCGAGAGGACAACCAAAAGAGCCGAATATCGGACATTCGGAAGAAGTTGAGAATCAAGCATGGCAAAGTGATATTCTCCCCAGGTATGAACCTCAGACGAGGCATAGAGCACATTATTGAGCTCGGGAAGTGCTAAACTGATGATGATAACCGCCTAGAGGCATCCTAAAAGATTAAAGGATGAGATCGAGAAGACCATAAAGGAGTTACTTGCTATGGGTCACATTCGACCAAGCAAATCACCGTTCGCTTCTTCTGTTGTTTTGGTGAAGAAGAAGGATGGAACGTTATGTATGTGCATTGATTACAGGGTCCTGAATAAGAGGACAATCAAGAATAGATACCCGATACCGAGGATTGACGAGCTTATTGATGAGCTCCATGGGGCATGTTATTTCACTAAAATTGATTTACGATCGGGGTATCATCAGATTAGAGTCCGAGAGCAGGACATAGAGAAGACTGCCTTTCGATGTCATTGTGGGCACTTCGAGTTCGTAGTGATGCCATTTGGGCTCACTAATGCGCCCGCCACCTTTTAGTCTACGATGAACAGGGTTTTTCACTCATCGCTGAGGAGGTTTGTGTTAGTCTTCTTCGATGATATTCTCATATACAGTAGGACATGGCAGGAGCACTTAGCTCATTTGGAGACAGTGTTGAGTATCTTGGAGAGGGAGTCCTTGTACGCCAAGGAGTCCAAGTGCGACTTGGGAATGACCGAATTGCTTTATCTAGGTCATATTATCAGTGCAGATGGAGTGCGCATGGATCCTGAAAAGATCCGTGCCATTATTGATTGGCCCACACCGGCAAACCTGACACAGTTGAGAGGGTTTCTCGGTTTGTGTGGATTCTACCGCTGATTCGTGAATGGTTATTCACGACATGCAGCCCCGATGACAAATTTAATGAAGAAGGGGGCATTTGTTTGGACTCCTGAGGCACAGGAGTGCTTTGATAAATTCAAGGAGTTGATGACCACATGCCCAGTGTTAGCACTTCCAGATTTTACGAAGCCTTTTGAGCTTCAATGTGATGCATCAGGTGAGGGTATTGGTGCGGTGCTTATGCAGGACAAGCACCCGATTGTGTACGAGAGCCGCAAGCTCAGAGGACCCGAGAGACTATATAGCATTTATGATAAGGAGATGCTCGCGATCATGCATGCCTTAGCAAAATTCACGCAGTATCTAGTTGGCAGTAAATTTTGCATTAAGACTGATCATAACAGTCTGAGACACTTCTTGGGGCAGCGAGATCTCAATGACAGACAGCAGAAGTGGGTCAGTAAGTTGCAGGCTTATGACTTTGATATCTCATATATCAAAGGTACACAGAACGTAGTGGCTGATGCACTTTCACGTAGACCGTATTTGAGCACTATGGTTCATATCTCGGAGGATTGGAGGCATATGATAGTGGCAGAGTATGCCAAGGATAGTTGGGCCTCTAGCATTGTTGAGGGATCAGCAGTTGATACCAGGTATACGCTTGTAAATGACTTGATCATTTACAAGAACAGGATATTCTTGATCCCAGGTTCTGAGGTGAAGAACATCGTTATGCGGGCCTTTCACGACATGCCTACAGCAGGACATCCCGGATACTTCAAGACTTACAGGCAGATACGGGAGAGGTTCACATGGAAAGGACTCAAGGGAGATGTTCTTGTTATCTTGCATTAATTTTGTTGCTCGATGAGAACAAGCGGAGAATACGTGCGGCAGTTTATTGCAACCACTTAGATTCAGCAGGAAGTGGGAATGTCGATGGACTTTATCCGCAGGGCTTGCCTAAAGCCCAAAGTGATGCATATATGTAGTTGTGGTCGGCTTACGAAGTATGCCCACTTCTTTCGATCACCACGACTTACGGCTACAGTAGTAGAAGGTATTCTTTAGCGGTATTCGGACTTCATGGGTTGCCTCGGTGCATTCTTATGGCGACGGGACGGTGGTTTGGCGGACGAGGAGGTTTGGACTTTGTGGGACCGAGAGCTCACTCAGAAGTGCGAGTTATCATCCGCGAGGAGCGAGATAGGCTGACCCGGAGATTGTGAACAAATTGGGTGGAAGGTTACCTCGAGGAAACTATATAGCGGCGAGAACGCGAGAAGGCGTGGGTCAAATGGATACATTTGTGTGGTATTATATCGACGATCCATGACCATTAGGATGTCACCCTTCATGGCGTTAATGCGGGTATGAGGCACCGAGTTTCCTTGATTTGCTACTGAGCGACAGTAGAGTGCCGAGTGCAGGAGGTTGGTTGCAGGAGAGTCAGGACACTATGAGGGCTCTCAAGGAAAATATAGCCAAGGCACAAAATCAGCAGAAATAGTATGCAGATCAGAAGAGGACGGAGAGGCATTTCGAGGTTGGTGACATGGTTTTCATGTTACGCGGCCCTGCGTCGGTCCACTCACCCAGGAAAGTGGGTCGAGGAAAACTCAAGCCCGTTAATACGGTCCTTCGGGATCTGAGGAGAGTTGGCGGAGTGGCTTATGAGCTTGAGCTTCAGTATTGAGGGTACCTAGCGTTTTCATGTATCGCGCCTCAAGAAGCGTTGGGATGCCGTGTGAGTACCATCTGCGATCCTAACCTCCCTTAGATGATGAGAAAGGCGTTTTAGTACACGAATCCATCACGGAGTATGAGGCTGACATTGATTCGCGTGGAAGGGACTATCAGGGAATATCTGGTGAAATGGAGAGATTTGCTGGTTGAGGATGTGACATGGGAGAGCGAGGAGATTCTGCAGCATCCGGCATTGAGATTGCTTGAGGACAAGCAATTTCAGGAGGGGCGGACTATCATGTCCCCTTCGATGACATCACCGGTGCAGGATTGGCCTATCATGCGACCCTCGTATGCTAATGGACTGGATAGAGGGTCATTTTGAGAGATTGGCTCAGCTTCAGTTGGCGAAGTTTGATCAGTAGGCTTGCGTTTGGGCTCGATCGGAGACTTCTTGCAGAAGTTGCTATTTTTACTTGATTCTGGCGGTAGGCGGCGTAGGACCCTGGCTTTTAGCGATTATGGCTTTAGCGGTGTTGAGAGAATCGCCGGTGTTCGCCGGCTTGAGCCGGATCGATCGCCGGATGAAGTAGCGAGAGATATTAATGGCTTTAATTGTATTAATTAAATAATGTGTATTTGATGATATAATATAAAGTTACTATATAAATTATAGCAAGTGATTATTCTTGAAGTGCATTATTACCATCTCATCGGGGAAAGGCCAGTGATCATTATAAATTATTATAAAATATTTGGCTGAGACTATGGAGAAATTAAAAGATTAAAAGTTGAATATTTTATTAAAACCCTATTATTAAGGAAATCGCACTTTTGAGAGATATAGTGCATTTGCATTGGGTTTTGAGCCATTATGATGATTATTGATTTTGAGATTGATCAACTATGATCTGAGCAAGAGACTTTAGGGTTTCACGTTCGAATTCCTTGGGGAACGAGCCATCTCCATCGGAAGCAATTCAGAGGGTGTGAAATAACACTTGATTTATTGCAGCAGAGGTTTCTTCATTCAGGAGGAATCACAGAGCTTCAGAGTTATTCATTTGCAGAGTTTCAGCATAGTTTTCATCTAGGATCACATTGCAAATCTAGGCGCACCTTAATCCAGAGACTAGACACAGAAATCAAGAAGGCCGTACATTTATTAAATACTGTTTCTGACATCAGGCCGTACCTGTACCAGGCCGTACCACTTCATATTGAGCCGTCTTTTTGCCTAGAGGAGAAACGCCTACCTTATTGGCTTTATATCTTCACCAGAGTGGCGCCCCTGCATCTGGAATCATACGCCATCATTATTCTGAGGGAGAAGATACTTGTTTGCAGCCGTATTATCAATACATCAAATCAGATCGCTGCTTTTTACCAGGTTTTCATAAATATCATTGTTTTTTTCATTTGCATGCAATTGGGATATATTGTAATCATCTTCAGAAGATTAGATATAAGACAAGCTTCAGTATTTGCTATAGACTCTGTAGTTCTCAGATATAAATTATTTTATTGCATTTATTCTGTATTTCTTGCAAAAATCGCAATCTTCATTTATTGCTCAAAAACACAAAAACAAGCAAAAAACCAAAATCCTTCAAAAAAATCAGAAAGACAGTCAGATTCGGAGAATAGGGGAAACTAGGGTTTCTACATAGAGCCATCCAATTTAGTTTGTAGTGGTATATTTGTTTGGTTATATTCATTCTTGTTGATCATACAAAGAATTTCAATGGTTAACAAGCAAGTCAGGAATGAGGCATTGGCATTTTCAACATATTACATCACTCAAAGGTTTCAACATCTCATTTTGGGTAATAATTTATTTGCGCTTTTAGTTTCATGCCAACTATTTGACAAAATGCTCATATTCAAAATTATGGAAATATGTATCTGAGTTTAATTAATATATGTTTTTTAATGAATATCATTCATCATTGTAATTATCTAGAAGGTATTTTGTCGGATTCTTTCATTTGCAATTATTTTCTTTGTAATTAATCCTTGGATAGTAGTACTGTTGGATCCCATTTTATTTTCTATCTTTCTTCGCTTTGCATGGTGTGAATAGCAATCAGATGAGTTAATGTGCCATTTTGGCATTGATGCAACTCTGTTTGCACCCACTATCAACCAGTTTGGCTAAAGCGATTCTATGATTGTTTTAAATTGTAAGTTGGTTGGCTTGCCACGAACACTTTTTAATTAATTTTCCTTTGTCCTCGTTCTTACTCTGTATGATCTCAACCTTGTCCATTCTAGGAATGATGTGATCATAACAAGTGTAATTGAGTTGATTGCAAACATTATATTGGGATTTGAGCTAATGCTAGTGAGCCACCCTAATCTGGACTAATTTTTTCGAGTTTCAACAACTTAGTTGCTCAGGCATGTCATCAAATAGTTAGTATCGGCTGTTCCAATTTGGTTTTCTACTTTGCTCCCAAGTGAACTAATGATATCCAGTCTAATCACAATAAATTCTTCTCCAATATCAAGTTACAAAGCAATGGACAACACTGATTTTTTTTTTTAAGAGGAAATGCAGTTCATTATTTGATAACATATTCAATTTAAAGTCTCACTAATGCAGATACAACATATGTAAACTCCCATATTACCAACACCAATGAGTAATACAAATATGTCATTTGACTCAGACATCACATTTCAAAATAAAGTTGTGGGTTAACACATGCAACTCTGATATTAAATGCCTAGGAATAATACATTATTAACAAATGATTTTGCTGACCTGTTATAGAATTACAGATTTTCCCTGAAGACTTAAAAACTCTCATCTAGCAGCTCAAAACAATGTCTTCAAGAACAAGTTTGCAAACTGTAGATGAATACGCCTATTATGACTCCTCAAATGTGTGCAGCTTCTGGTAAACTATTATTGCCGACTTCCTATAACATTAATCGCTCTAGAAAGAGCCGTCATTTCTTCAAATAATAGATTTGTTTTCCAAATAATGAATATGCCCACCTTGAATACAAATCGATGGCTGGTAGTGGCTGGAAGTCTTAAGCTCACCCTGATATTCCTTTAAAATGACCACCCTTCCTCTATGAAAAATACGACAGTATGAATATGAATATAATATTCATTCTGCACTCACAAGTTTCTTTTGGGTCTTCACATGAATAGCACTGGAGGTATTTGAATTCGTAACCAGGAAAGACATCGACCGGATGGTAAATTTGAGCTCCTTACAACTTTGCTCTAAGCCACAACATCTCCATATTTCATTCCCTTCTAATAATACACAACTCAACATAGAAGACAATAAAGCTTAAGAAGCTTGATGGTCAAAACCAAGGCGGATTGAGGATATGAAGCAACGGCCAATATAAAATCGATTCTTAATTACAATAAGCAAACCCAGCTCCCGAACTCCTGGTCTCCCTCCACATGGCGCTTTGATAGCTCTTTGCTTGAATGGGTGGCACTGAAGTCACACTTTCTTCCCAACTCTGGCAACGTTTTTACTGATGTTGTTATTTCCCTCGGTTTCTAAACTTGTTCAACTAACCAGACTCAGCAATATTAATAAACGACTCCTTTAATTCTTTGCGTCGCTTCTTCCAAGACAAGCAGCTCCTGATAAAGAATATGAGCAAGCCTGATAAATGATTTCCTTAACACAGTAATCTTCACCCGTAAGCTTCAGGAAAATCTTTGAATTATTCTGTCGCCTATATATTCTGAAACAATATTAAATCCTCCTCCATTATAATTCGGTGCTGTCTCTTTCACAAAGTCCTTCCTTTCGCAAGTGCACGACTAAGAACAGTATATTTTATAACAAAATAATATTTTTTTGCGGCTCTTCCTCTAACCATGGCTTCCCTTGCATCATTTAAATATTCAAATGACCTCAGCCTTCATTAGAATTCACCAGAACGATATTGAAGCAATCCTCCAATCTCTAAATAATTGGGCGACTCTTATTCCCTGCGTGCTTAGAATTCCTCCCAACCCATATTCTTAAGTAGCATATCATTTCCTGATTTGAATATTTGAAATAATTCTTAGAGCTCCCGCATGGCTACGATAGTCCCAATTGGAATGGCGGTAGGAAGACTAATAACAATTTCTAAATACATTGTGAGCTTAATGTTCTCTTTCTGAAACTACACAATTTAACCAACAAACACTCCTTATCATTAAACTCTAATTTAATTTACTCCCAAATTTTTATTGAAGATATGATAGACTATACCTTGCTTAGCTCTGTACTATGAAGTCTGCCTTAGTACCAAACTTCACAAATTTCACGAACTTCAAACGATTAAATCAACTGCAAAATCTGGGTGACTTTTTGCTAGTTCAGAAATTGGGTTTTCGTCCAATTCTGAGAACATTAGGTTTTCCGTCCTCAAGTTTCGAGAAAGCCAAGCTTCTCCAAAACCATAATCAACCAAGCCTGCCTGTAAATGAATTCTTAGACCTTTTATTCTTTTCTCCTTTGTAACTCCTCGTGTGTCTTCTTGAATTCTCCTCTTTCTCCTTTTTCACCTTTTATTCTTTTTATTGAGAATTCCCTTCAAAGTAACTTAATATATTTATTTTAACTTTTTTAACTTCAGTTGCTTAAGGTCTATTAATTTAAGTTGTCCTTTTTAAATTAACTAATTCGAACATCTTAAATTAATAATCCAACTTTATGATGACTCAGAAAATTGGGGACATTACAATGCCCTACGGGGGTTATTACAGTGGTATCAGAGTTGGTTTTGTTGGCTTGTTGGAAAGCTAACACTTTTTTGCATATCTTCACTTGCATGCTTTGAGTTTCAATTGCGATTTATCATTCAGAGGATTATTAGAGCCTTGAATCTATTAGCCTGTGTATCATGACGAGTATAAGTGAAGAAGATTTGGGAAAACAACTCTACATAGCAGGGAAGAAACTTGAACATTTTCCTTAGTTGAAGGATGAATTGCTCAACATTTTGGAGGATGTCGAGAATTGCTTATCTATGGTAGTGTTGATGCGTGTTTTATGACACACCAAACACTCTAGAATAAAGTGTCCAAAGATGCTCTATCCTCTCTTGAAAAACTACCTCGTATGCTAAGTTGCAAGAAAGATCATACGGCAATTCCAATGTTTCGTAAGTTAGGTGTGGATAAGCTCTGTGGTTGTTGTGATTTTCCGGTAACACAAAGGGATTTACGCTAGTAAGTTACTCAGAAAGCAAGGACTTGAATGCTGTATTATTTTTTGAAATTTTCTGATTTTAGATAAAAAAGTGAAAAAGGAGTAGGGGTTTAGAAATCCTATACTATTCCTATGAAATCAAGAGACGGTAAGGATTGAGTGAAACTAAAAAAAAAATACTTTGTTTCGCCATGCTAAACGACAACTACACAATGCAAGTGCAATCTTCTGGGGATTTGTGCTTAAGATCTCTTCACTACGAACAACACCATCAATAGAACAATATTATTTGAAGTAAACATTGAAGCATCCACATCAAAAGCTTAGTCTAACTTTACGCATTGAATGAAATCATCCATTTAAAGAAAATATGAGCGAAGTTTCACTAATCTTTACTATCAATCTATCATTCCCTTAACATACATTCAAATAAAATTCTAATTTGAATCTACTCTACGAGGAAGAGAAATATGCAACCATGCAACCATTTGACAATGAAAGGATTCAAAGCATCTCATGCATTATGAACTTTATTATCAAAATAGTTTTCAGCAACAATTTCATAGAACTCTCTCTCTTATTCTCTATTCTCTATGCTCTCTAATCTTTGCTCTACAATCTCTACAACCTCTTTCTCCTCTATATCATATTATGAAATGAAAGAGTTGGGGGGGGGTGGGGGTTTATATAGAGTTCTAAGAATACAATGAATGGCCAAGATCAATTCAAGATTAACAGCCCAGATTAATAACAATTAGTTAACAACAGAGAAGTCATCCACTGGGAGTTGCGTCCTTATCCACTTCCATAGCACTACGTTCAATGAACCTGGACATGATTGCGCTGACTTCCTCAATGGTGATGTCCGACAGCGTGTTAACTTTGTATTCCAGCAAGTCCAAGCTATCTGCACACTCTGCAAAGGCGATCACCCATTTTGATTCATGCAGCAGGAAGGTGTTTCAGATGGTCAGGAAATTGAATGCCCTAGTCAAATTTTCTTTTAGGATTGGCCCGGCAGTGGTAGAGAAGATCTTTTGAACTTTATCCTTCAAATTGTCCAGTTGCAAGTCATTTTCTTGGACGATGTCCTTGTCAAGCACATCCGCAGCCATGCGGAAGATTATATTCTGGATTCCTCTTGTTCTTCAATTTTGGCGCCATTTGCCTTCACTCTTTCCAAGACTTCTCCTCATGAAATCAATGCATAATACAAGTTGTTGAAATCGTATGCAACTCCTGCTGCAATGATCTTCTCGTCAATCAATCTTTGCTTCGGAATTCCCTTTATCTCTCGAAGACATGGGATAATTTTGCTTTGAATATCTTGGAGGCCGTCCCATGCTTCTGCCAGGTTTACAACTCGCAAGAGCAGAGAGGAAGTTTTCCCATAAACATATGCCAACTTTTCTGTGAATGCCATTGCTTCTTTCTTCCCTGCCATCCATTCCTTGGTTTCCTTGGTGGTAGTCAACTCTTCTTCAAAATTTCTTATTGGCTCCTCTGAAGAATTTGGAAGTGGAGGGGCTGATTGGTCACCTTGATTGAGCGACCTGGTTAAATGCTGGATGTATTCCTTTAAGTGCTCAATCTCCCTTTTATATTCTCTTTTCTTCGCCACTTCTTTTTCTAGCCTAGATTTAATGGTGGCAACAGAGTTATCCAGGTCCTCAACTTCCTGTCCCTTTGTTGTTGGACCAATATCAATGGTTGTAATTGCATATTCATTTGGGGCAATTTCATCTCGTGATTTCTCAACTGTTGGTACTGCAATTTGCACTGTATGGTTACCAGTTTCATCTCTCTGTATTGTAGAAAATTTCTTGGTTGGCTTCTTTGTAGTAGCCTGTTCTAGCCTCGCCAAGAAGTCTGCAGTATCATCTTCTTCTGGTATTTCTGCTGGTACCTTAATTTTCAGTCTTTCTTTTAGCCAATCTGGGATTGTTGGCTGTTCAATTCCATCTTCTTGATTATCTTGAATGTCTTGCATATCCTGAATTTCCTGCACAGATGGGATCTCCTGAATTCCCTTGAGGGCGGAAATCATTCCCTCTTGGAATTCTCCTTCCATGATATCCATATCATCATCTAACTCAAGAATCTCCGTGCCTGTAGGGGAGTGATGATCATCATCTTCCAGCTGTACTGGCTCCATATCCTTTTCCAAAACCGGCGAAGGAAATCTAACTTGTCCCCATGACTCTTCTTCCATGATCAATATCTCATCCATATTTCTGGATGTGGCTGAATGAAGGGCCTTGGATTTCTACATCCTCTGAGCAGGTACCTTATCTGTTGCCTTCTTTTTGTTTTTCCTTGTAGAGTCATTGATCTTTTCTTTTCTCTTCTTTGGGTTGGCAGTCTTGGTTAGTTCACCTCCTTGAGATGCACCGACATTCGAAGAACAAGACTCTGCCTCACCCATCAAGTCGTATGTAAATGGCACATTCCTTTGCCGTAAAATTTGCATTTGCTGGTCTACCCACCATCGCGAATACTTGAACACAGGCCTCATAAAAGTTGTTAAGTCACCAAGCTTAGGCTCAGACCATCTCACAGGAGGAAGCGGTTGCCTTTCATCAAAGCCCGGTTGCACGTACACTCCATCATCTTCGAGTTGATCAGGTACACGGAAGAGCTCTGTTGTCTTGATCATATCCAACGGCAGTCTTGACCATAGTCTTTCCCTCACGTCATACTCATTAGCAGCATTTGCCCAGAAGTCTTCTAGGTCAACTCTGTGTTTATATTTCCTCCCGTCCGCAGTTCCAATATGATGAAGTGGATCAAAGTCAGCCCTAGACTTGTAGGAGGTGAAAAATTTTATTTCTAATTGGGCAATTTCTGCTGCTTGCACCGATGGACAGGATTCTAACATGTTTCCAATAAAGAGTGGAAAAGTGACGGCTGCTTTCTGCTTTGGCCTCTGAATATTTTGATGTCTCTAGTTCCCTCAGAACCTCCAGCAAAACCATTCTATTAGTGGGATAAATTGGCAGCTTGTAAGGGCGACCTGTGAATCCTTGAATTCTAATGTATGTGAATCTAGGAAACTTTATAAACTAGGATCCATATCTGCTGATTAAACTTTTGGCTTCACGGGTGAGCCTTTGATGCGTTCCTCCTTGGAGTATTCTGGTGATATACATGAGAAAGGCATCATGCGCCCGTCTAAAGTGTGATTTCTCGCTCAACTGCAACTGAGGATAGCAATCGTAAACCTTGAATTCTCCTTTGCCATTACCAACTACACCCTTGCAAATTAGGCCAGCATATCTGTAGGTTTTGGCAAGCAAATATATAACATAGGAACTCATGTGGAAGGTTTTGGTCCTCTCCAAGTTGACCAGCTGCTCGTGGAGACTATCACTGATCATCCTTGACCAGTTGAACATTTTTACTTCGGAAGTTATTTCATCGATGAAATAATACATCCAAGTTTCAAAGGGCGCACCCTGAGGATTGCCCACCATTTTGTTTAGTAGCAAAACCATATCTCTGTATTCTTCTTTAAAATCAGTTCTGAACAGCTTCTTGGGCATCTTTTTGGCAATGGGTCTGGGCTTCACCAACCATGACTTGTTTATGTTTGATGCACAGAGGTCTTGTTGATCTTCATAAAGTTTTCGTGCATCATCCTTGGTTCGATAAGATGTTTTGTGGTAGGTTGGGATTCCAAAGGTTTCCTGTATAGCAAGCTCTCCCAAGTATGCCAGTATCCTTCCGTCAGGTGCTTCAATCTGTCTTTCTTGTGCATTATAGTGCAATGCACATTCTACCATGAGTTTTGGACATTCTACTGTTGGCAGAAATTCTGCTGCCTGGACAATGCCATTCCGCATCATCCGTCGTGCAATGGGTGTAGGCAAGAATCCATCACTTTCATACATCCTCTTTTTAAAATCATCAAAATCTACGTGACCGAGATTGGTGTCCATGATGTTCTTCCATTTAGAGTTGATCTTGGACTTTGGCTGCGAACCCTTACTGGCAAACTTCATTTGTATTTTCCTCGAAGGTTCTCCTTTGTTTGTCATAAATCTGCAAAAATGCACAAAGAGAATATTAAAGTTCTGAATTTAAATTCAGATTACTTGAGCCATTATTTTGAAAAATATATTCCAGCCAACTGAGAAATTAAATTTTGTGAATGATCATGCTGGAAATGAAAGAATTTATCCAATAGATAAATGAAGTTTTTGCCAGAATAAGGTAGAGAATGTAAATTTGCCTGATACTCTGGAAAAAATAAAATGGAAAAGATTATTGTGCTGCTTGGATAAATTCACCTTTCTTCCTTCTGCTTCAACTTTGTCACTTTCTTCAAAACTTTTCTTCTTGCCTTAGACAAAATTACTTATCACAACTTCGTTCTTGAAAGAGGAATGATTAAAAAATGAGAAGCAAAGCCAATTATAAAGATGAAAAGTGTGACCCATTTAGCAAAATCTACTTATTTCCATTTAATCTAGTTCAAACTTGGCTTGCACTCCTCTCTCGAATGGCAATTTGATCTCCAACACCAATTTCAGAGAAATTTTCCAAATCTAGCGCCACTTCAGTGAATTCATTTTGTCTTTTTCCAAAATTCAAATTTCTTCTCCTAGGTGTTGGAAAATAAAAATTAAAATAACATTTCATGTGTTATTTTCCAACCCTCTCATTTAAATTATTTTAATTATGGCATTTTATTTTGATTAAATTTTCCAAGTCATTTCTTGTCTCTGCCTAAGGCGAATTCCTTTCTCCTGTCAATTTTGCCATGTATTTGCCATAATTTCTTAAGTCTTTGGCAAATTTCCTCAATATCTAGGCATGTCAATGTTAGACTTAGGCAAAATTTCTTTATTTTCTCCATTTTCTCTAAGTAAGGCAGACTTGTCTTAGTCTTGTGCCATGTCTTTCTTGAGTGGGGCAGACTTTCCATTGTGTTGTGCCATGTCTTGTTCTTCATGGGCGGACTTGGCAAGGTGTCAGGCCATCTTCTCCAAGGGCGGACTTCCTATGTACTCATGCCATTCCCTCATCTTCCTATGGCGGACTTGGCCATTGCTCATGCCACTGTCAAACTCTTTTTATAGCGGACTTGCCATATACTTATGCCATCTCCTATTCAAGCTGGGGCGGACATTGCCCATGCTTGTGCCATGATCAATACTTAGGCGATTTTCTGGCCTTCATTGGGTTCATCCAAAATTTCACACTTATTTCCACTTTCGGGGATCTTCTGAGGATGACAATGTTGAAGCCATGACCCAGGCACTTTCCAAGAATAGAAACCTTCCCAAAATAGAAACTTTCCAAAAATAGCAACTTTCCAAAAATAAATCCCTAAAAATTAGGAAGTCCAAAATAGGCTAAAAGTGCCAAAAATAAAGTCTCTAAAAAATAGGGGGTCAGAGTGAAAATCCCAAAAAAGTAGGAGGTGTCAGAATTGACTCAAACGACAGGTGATCCTCGTCCTCCAGGCCTTTTAAGCATTTTGATGACGTTTGTGCACCGATTCGGGCTCAAATTCTTTACTTGGCTTGGGTGACCCTTCAAGAACTTAAACTCTAAACTCCCAAACAGAGATCAAATGAAACCAAAGTGCAACGGCAAAGCCCTAAAAAGCAAACCACCAGGGTCCCGATTTGTAATGGGGCGATGTGTGATAAGGTCACAACATTTGGCGACTCCACGTGAGGAATGTTCTTGAACATTCCAAAGATAAGACCCGCTTCAAACCCAAAATTTTAAATTAATTCTAACTAACCTACCCCTTGGCTAAGAAGAGTACTCAAAAAGGAAGAGGAATCCTAAATTGTATCCAGATCTTTCATTCTTCAGTTACAAGTGTGTGCAAAAGCGTTCATTTCCGTCTCTTAAGACCAATATGACTCTTTGGTTTCGTCATGGCTTTTTGTGTGATTTTGTCTTAACTTCAAAAGCATCTTGGATAGAGCCTTGCTGCTAGCGGGCATCCATAGCCCCGGCAAGGTTATCGCTATAATCTCATGGAGATTGCTCTACTTCCGGTGATTTAGTTCTTTGTTTTGGATTGTACACCTGTAGAGATGTCCGCACACCCAAAAGCCAAATGCTTTGATTTTCATTTTTATTTCTTTTCTTTTTGATATTCTTTTCTTTTCACATATTTCTACACTTTGGCTTGTAAGCAATGAAGCTCACATGGGTTTGAGCATTATAGTGGCGCTGAAGCAAGACTTTTGATTATTTCTTTTTGCTTGATCATGACTTCACCTAGGAGACCATAATGACTCAAAGAATTTATTAAGTGTGTAAGATATAATAACTATAAAACTCAAGCTCAAGATACAATAGATGATTCCCTTTCTAGTCAAGTACTAACCTTAACCTTAAGGTACTTTAGAAACAATTAATTTAGGATTCCAAGATTATCGACAAGTATTTATCCAAGAAATGGACCTAACATACCTTGGCAAGGTCAATCCAGAGTGTGTGTAAGCAACATCACCTTTCTCACAAATGGGAAATCCTCTTTATTCAAAACTTAAACTAAGGGAAAGCAAACGCAAGCAAACGGAGCAAACTAACCAGCAGGAAAAACTAAACTAAAGCAAACAAAAACTAAACTAAAACAAACCGAGCAAAACCAAACCCAACCGGAAAGAAAGCTAATCTAACTATGTACAAAATCAAGACTCACTAGGAGTCTAAGACTGGAAATAATGTTTGAGAAATTGCCCATTGACTGGCAATGGGACATCCTCTCCGGTTAATGTCTTCAGTCTGAATGCATTATCCCCTAGAATTTCTGAAATTTGATAGGGACCCATCCATAAGTTGTCAAATTTGTCATGGTCTCCTTTTCGTTCATGTGCTTTGTCCCAACAAAGGACTAAGTCAGAAATTCTAAACGCCTTTATTCTTGCTCTCCGATCGAATCATCTCTTTACGATACCTTGATGCTTTGCGAAATTCTCCAATGCTTGATCTCTTTTCTCTTCCAGAAGTAGCAGCTGTGACAATCTGGTTTTGACTCTGTCTTCTTGATCCAAACACTCTTGCATGAATTGTAACGTTGGAATTCTCAATTGTATGGGGAATATAGGATCTTGTCCGTCTACCAAATGATATGGTGATGTCCCTAAGGAACTTTTTACTCTTACTCTATCCGCCCAGAGTGCGAATCTTAACTGTGTGCCAGTCCCTCGAGTTCTTGTCTAACAGCTTCTTGATAACTTTCAACAAATTTTTGTTAGTGGATTCTGCCAATCCATTACCTTGAGGATAGTAATTCGATGAAAACTTTAGAATGACACCATATTCAAAAGCCCAGTTAGAAAATTTCAAAGAAGAAAATGTAGAACCATTATCACAAACCAAAGCATAAGGACAACCAAATCTAGTGATAATGTTTTCTTCTAAAAACTTAATTACAGTATCCGTTGTGCATAATTTTAAAGCTTGGGCTTTTGTCCACCTAGTGCAATAATCAATTGTGATTAGAATATACCTGTGTTGTGCAGAGGAAGGTGGATTGATCATACCAATAAAGTCGAGTTCCCATTTCGCAAAAGGTCGTACTTTGATCACAGGTTGAAGTGGCATAGTTGGGTTCTTCTCTCGTGCAACAGTTATTTGACGTGTGGCAAGTCTTTACATGATCGTATGCATCTTTGAACACTGTTGGCCAATAATAGCTGACCATCAAAACTTGGTGTGCTGTTGCTAATACTCCTCCATGGCCGGTTCCAAACCTGGAATGAAAATGTTCCATTATTTGTCTTGCTTCCTTCTTTCCGAGGCATCTTAGGAAAACTCCTTCATGGTTTCTTCTGTATAATACTGCTCCTTGCAACATATATCTCTAGCTCTTCATTCGTAGGGCCCTCTTTTGTACTAGGTTTAGATGACTAGGGCACCTGTGGTTGAGCAGAAAGTAGATGATATCATCATACCATTCATCAGGAGATACTTCTTGTAATTCATAAACTTGTTGCACCAGTCCTGGTCCCGTGGCTATAGTCTGTGCTAAAGCTTGGCCACGGACAATTTTCATTGGTTGGATCTCTACATCATACTCTTGAATAATAGTAACCCACTTGCCTCTTTTCTCTCCTAATTCATTTTGCATCAAGAGGGTTTTAACAGCCACATCTGGGACTATGGCAAAGACTTTGCTTCTCAAAATATAATGTCAGAACTTCTTGATTGCTTTGACTAAAGCATAAGCCTGTTTCTCTACGTTTAGATATCTCAGCTCTGCATCTTTGAATGGTGCGCTCATGAAAGCAATAGGATGTTCATCCTTTTCTTCTATCCTTTGGGTAAGCATTACAACACATGTATGTTCTGACGCGAAAGAATAAAGGTAAAAGGGCTTTGTGTAGTCAGGGCTGACCAAGACGGGAGCATCAATTATGGCTTGTTTGATCTCTTCAAATGCCTTCTTTGCTGGCTCCGTCCATTCTATCTTCTCATCTTTCTTCAACATTTCACTCAGAGGCCTGACTATTTCAGCAAACCCTATTATAAATTTTCTTACAAAATTAATCTTTCCGAAGAAAGACTTCAACTCTTTCTGACTTGATGGCAAGCCGATTCTTGATATAGCCTCTACACGATTAGGA
>VDFB02369691.1:0-33395 GCA_007258455.2 Sequoia sempervirens | reverse complement strand
GTATGAACATAATATTTTAGCCAAAAGACCAAGCAAACTTTCAAGCAACCACAAAAAGATAAATAATTTAAGGGTATCAAATTCTAGCTGAAGTGTAGATTTTACCTTGAAACGATATGCAAAAAAAATGGCCAATCATTCTTTTGTAACAACATAGAGAAAATTTCAATTATTTTGAATAGATAAATGAAACAAGAATAGATATGATTCCAACCTAGATTTCAATGCTACAAAGATAGAAAAATGGTGACAAGATCAACTGTTACATTCACAATGATCCACTTTTCCCAATTCCATATTTTCTTTCAAACAATTCATAAAATGCACTTCTTTTATAGAATAATTTCTTCAGACAAAGTTCTCATTCGAAAACTAAAAATTAAAGATGAAAAACCCAAAATCTCCCCAAAATGATATTTAATAACCAAGGAAAGATTTTCTTTTTCAAAAATAAAAAGCCGATAAAAATATCGTAATAACTACAAATTTCCAAACAATAACCAGTTTGAAGTCACACATGTGCTTTGAAATTACTTTTCCTATCTTTTAATCATTTTATCCCATTATCGATTATCCTCATCCGATTTAATGTTTTATTTTAATATTTTATTTTATAGTAATATCTTTTCACATTTTAATTTATTATTAAAACCCATCATTAATAATAAATATATTTATATTTAATTGTCAAGTTAATTTTTAACTTAGTGATTTAATTTAATAAATCAATTAGCCAAGAACAACATATATATCAATTTATCCAAATACTTTCTTTAATAATTTATTTAATTCACCACTAAACCAACAACATTATTAAACTAGTTTAATTCCAACATCACAAAACAAAATTTATCAACATCAAACTTAAATATTGTGAAAGGGCCAATCATGGAGGGGCACTACATCCTCCCCCCCTAGAATCCGACTTACTCCTATAAGTCGCAAGGTTAGAATAAAACATACACACATTAGTTCATTTTTTTTTTAAATAATACGATATTTTCCTTTCCTTTTAATGCAAATAAAAGCAACATCAAACAATGAAGAAAACCCAAAAGTTAAAAATTTACCTAAACTTAACCAAGGTCGAGGAACAAGACCAATTGACCAAAAACATAAAATGACATTAATGAGGTAATGGACTGGATACTCATCCTCCTCGAGGATGATGGATAGGGTAGGGGACCTTTTGTTATCTCCATTTTCAAAAACATTTTCGTTGGGTTTTAAGGCACACTCAGACCTGACAGTTTAGGTGGAGTCGATGCCTAGTACTTGTAATCTACATCAGAAAAACTGTTGAACAATATATATATCAAAAAATCAAGCACAATGTTAGAGGAAATCACAATGTAGCAAGGTACTTGCGAACAAGTAATGCTACATTGTCCCTCCCACAAAGACACTTCAAACAATAACCTGCATTAATGAATAACAAAAAATACATCATAAACCATCTGCTACATATATCTATCATCAAAGTTGATTCATTATATCAAAATGCTATACTTCCACAAAATGCAGTAAAATTATGTAAACAAGGCACACATTTTTCATTAAGTATTCATCATTTACATGCAAGACTTCCCAATTTATTCATTTTACTTGTATGCTAAATATCATAATATATATGCGACACAAGATCATAATTTTATGGCTTTTCAGAAACAAAAATACAATTTATCACTTCATAAGCACAAAATTCTAGATTTAACACACATTCTTCACATACACACATAAATTCACATCACCGGGAAACACATCACAAGGCTACTCAAGGGTCCATAATGCATCCCCGGTAAGAAGAATATCGGTGCATTACACGCCACACTGAGGGTCCTATACTTTGCATCAATTTTTTGCACCATTGGACAAACACCACCTAAGGAAAAATCTCAAGTTGATAAGGGAGGATGACCAAAAATGGAAAGCATAACCTTAAGAGTACAAGCAACTAGGTCAATGTAATGGGCTCATATGAAATCAAAGTGCCTAGTGTATGAACCTAGGCTCTCATACCAAGTGTAACACCCCGCCACAAAACCCCAAAGGACAACACATCTAACTAACAATTATGACACATTTTTTTTGAAGTAAATCAACATATAAATCATACTATCAACTAACATAGAATTTAAACCTTATGTACAAATGCTCTAACTAAGTCCTTTAGGGTATCATGACTGCATTACGTGCACACATTCCTAACAAGTTCTAATCCAACATCTAAGATTAACCAAAGTTTAACAAAAGTTAATTATAAATCCATTACATAAGTAAATGAACATCATACGACCATACATCATATTAAATAAATAACAATAAATAATTAAAATTTAAACCCAAGGAGTACATACATCACTTTAATTACATAAAGGTACATCATTTCATGAGTACATAATTACACCAATACTTCCCAACATACAATGAGAAGGATACATCAGATACATGATAAGATACAATTGAAAGGATTACATTACATAACATCAACACAATCTCAAGTTTGGTACAAGATATGGAATCTCTACATAAGGTACAACATCCATGCTTACGAACATCAACTGGGAACCCAATGGAGTGCGTAGCATATTCTACCCAACCATGTGGAACCCTAAGGTCAATTCCCCCCTGCTAGGAGATGACAATAAGGACCCACTACACAAGCAGTCAAGTAGACAAGGGCTAACATGAATCCAACATACAATGTGCAACAAGACAAAACATAATAGTGACATTGCTTCTAGAGGCACACAAACAATGACGAGAACACAAGACTAGGGAATGCTAGACTGTAGTAAGGAAGAGTGTCATCACATGGCACTGGCATGGGTTATCTGGAGTTCCTCTCACTATGACCTAACCCCCATCTATGGTTGTTTGACATTCCTCTCACTAGGACTTGACCCCATAGGGTGACACATAGGGAGCCAACAATCCTTTTGCGAGGACAAGGAGGTTGGCCTTGCCAACCATGCCTTCTCACCCCATCCATAGCCTAACTGAGCACTACAGGAATGGGTGAGGACATCCTTTATCTTATTTATGTGAAACTTACCCATCCCCCCAGTTCATTATTTAGGCTATCACTGAATTAAGTAACTCTCTAATGGGTTGTCTGGGTCACCACTTTGGGATTCCACCTCCATTGAAAGCCACTCTCCCTACTCGCAACTAAATGACCCAATACATCGAATAGAGTAAATTCATCTTGCATTCTAATAGAACCACAAGAAACATATATCTAGAGTAAGACATGGACTGTCTTGCTCACAAATCACCACCATAATAATAAGTCAATAGTGCAAGGCTAGAAACCCTCTTGTACAAAGTCTCAAAACACCAACCACTACCTTGGGAAACAACATGAGACACATGCAAACACTCATGACTTGACATAGGTTGTCTTGGAAGATCTTCCTAGGCCCCGAATCCTATCTTGGGTTGTACTAGCAACCTCATCTAATCCCTAACCCCCATACAAACTCATGCAAGTACAACCATACTCCCCTCTAACCTTTGGAATCCTACTACATACATATGAAATCACTTAAGTATTTGTTTATTCAAATCATTTTTCAGATTCATCCAAAAGAAATAGCAAATGAAATCGCTTTTTCATACATGATGGGTTGAGTTCCTTATCTAATTTTGCTGAATATAAGTTTTGAAACAAACAAAGTAAGGTGAAAATGCACAAATTTTGTTATTTCCATGAGTTATAGTTTTCACACCAAGTATGAATGCAATTTTAGAAAATTTCAAACATATGCAAATGTCATATTCTATTGTGGTGTGTGATTCTTCCACATTCCATTCTTTCTTATCATGTTCATCCGACTAAGCATGCCTACCCCAATCAGTTTCTTGTCCTTTCACCTATTCTTGCACACACATTATTGCACTTTTCCACTTATTGGTAACCTTTAACCAATAATCCATGAAATAATTTTCTTGAATCAAAAAAATTGCATAATATTCATTTTAAATTTCATCAATCCAATACTTTGAAATTCCATAAATAAAATGATAATTTTATTTTCCAAATATTTAATTTTTCCTTAATTTTTTAATGCAAAAATCAATTCGAGAAATGAAATCCTTTCCCACTAGAAAGATACATCGTCTCAATGTCTACTAAAAAAAATTGTTTTACTATGTTTATCAATTCATAATATTTTCAAGCCAAAATATCATAGTATACCAATCGAAAATATTAGGAAAGAATACAAATATAATCATCAATATTCTATCTAGGAAATAAAATGAGAGAAGGAGTGTTCTATTTCCTCCACATCCTCCCATGTAGCATTGTACTCATGATACTAGTCCCATTGAACCTTATACTAAACAATGTCCCTATTTTGTAACTTGTCATTGTGTCTATCTAGAATTCTATTAAGCTCCACTAGCATCACTCTCAGATCCTCCACCTATAAAGAACTCCAATCAAGTATGTGAGACACATCTCAGTGGTATGGTTTTTGTAAAGAAACATGGAACACATTATGGATTCAAGCTAGAGTAGGGGGTAAAGCGATTCTGTATGCAATCGAGTTGATTACTTTCAACACATCAAATGGACCCACATATCTTGAGGCCAGCTTGGATGACTTCCCGAAGGTGATAGATCTATTATGTTGATTAACACTTAGAAATATTTTGTCTCCAGCAACGAATTGTCTAAAGGTTCTATTTTTGTTGGTATAGATCTCTTGCCTATATGTTGCCTCCTTCAGTCTTTTCTTAATAAGCCTCATCTGCTCTTCCATTTTTTTAGCATATTAGGACACACTATGATCCTATCTTCCAATTTGTCCCAACTAATGGGAGTATGACACTTTTTTCCATACAGAGCCATGAAAGGTGTCATACCTAAGGATGCATGATGGGAGTTATTAAAGAAAATTTTACCAGTGGTAGATGCTCTTCCCATTTATACTATTGATTCATATAGTACATCTAAAGATATTCTACTTCCTAATTCACCCTCTCACTTTGACTATCAGTTTGAGGATGGAAGGTTAAATTTAAATATAACTTAGACCCCAATGTTGCATTCAATGTGGTCCAAAACCTTGATTTCATTTGTGTATCTCTATCATATATAATGGTCTCTAGCACTCTGGATGTAAATAGAAGATATCTTGGACATATTTCCTGGCTAAATTCAACGATCCATTCTTGAGGTTCCTTGGGATAAAATGTTCCACCTTACTCAACTTATCAGCTACCACAAATATGACATCATTCCCATTCTTTCTTAAAGGTAACCATTGTTAGAAAACTCACTAAAGAAATACCTATAATGGAAGCTTTAAAAGATTATTGTAAACTAGATCATGTAGTGTAAATCATATGGAGATTTAAACAACTATAATAGTGAAATTCAAGAATAGAGAGCACAACACTTAACACAATATTTACATGGAGAAACCCTTTAAGGGAAAAACTCCACCAAATAAGAGATGAATAGATTGTATTAACAACAAGTATGTTTACCATACATCCACTCTCACTCCTCTTCAATTTGATAGCATCTATGTACCTATAAAAAATCTCATAGTGTCTCCAACTAAACCCTTCAATATATAGACTCATAGGGGCTCAAAATACCACCATAAAACATTACCATGGGTTAAAACAAGGTTCAAAAAAACCATGGTAAAAATCCATATGACCCCTTACATGCTAAACATGGTCTCTTACATGACATTACACCTTACAAGATGTCATAAGAATCCATATAAAATAGGAGATTCTCTTACATGAATCATAAATCATCAATAACTATGCAAAGATTCTCTTATGCATTTCATAGATGATTCTCACATCCAAAATAATATCCCCCACTATTACCCCTTAGAGTTGTCATAGAATCCTTCATAACATCCTTAAACATAGGATTTCCATGTTATACCACTAAGCGGGCATCTTTTGGCAATTAATAACTTATTTTTCAAATCACTGACATGCGGTAAAAATGCCAACTCAAAATCTCATGCCCCTTTTGATGGAGTACAATTATTTAATAACACAAATGATTTTATCCATGGGAAAATGTAAAATAATAATAAATAAACAACTTAGGAATTACCAAGGTTGACAAAGCTTAATTCCCAATATTCTCCCACTTTTCGAATACCTTACAAAAGCTAGGGGAATCACACCATCATGGAATCAACTAGGTAAAAGTAGCAAGGTCCACAGCCTTCTTGCACTAAGTAAATTTCTTTGTGCTCACAGGTTTGGTAAGAACATTTGCAACATTCTCGTGTTGCAATCTTCTTTAGCTCAATCTAACCATTAGCAATCAAATCACATGTGAACAAAATGATACTGAATATCAACATGTTTAGTTCAAGCAGGATACATCTGATTCTTAGCCAAATGAATTGCACTTTCACTATCACTGTTAACCTGAAAAATATTACAATCAAGACCAAAACTTGCACACAACCTTTGTAACCATACCACCTCCTTAGAAACATGAATAGCATCCATATACTTTGTTTCAATGGTGGATAAAGAAACTGTAGCATGCATTTTACTCATCCAACTCACTGCTCCTCCAAACAAAGTAAACACATACCCACTGGTGGACCTTCGACTATCCAAGTCACCTTCCCAATCTACATCAAAAAACCCTATATTTCCAATGACTTGACCACATTATCAATACCATGATAAACCAAACAATAATTAGAAGTACCTCACAAATATCTAAACACCCTTTTAACAAAGGTCCAATGCTCTTTACTAGGATTAGACATAAACCTGCTTAGAACTCCCACTACTTGGGTTGTATCTAGTCTAGTGAAAACCATTGCATATATCAAACTACCAATGACACTAGCATAAGGAACCTTAGACATATCATCAATATCATCATCGGTATTAGGACACATATCCAAGCTCAACTTAGTACCAACTGAAAATGGAATACTAACTGGCTTATAGTCATGCATATTAAACCTTTGCAAAATAGTATCAACATACTTACTTTGACTCAACCAAAGCATTTTGTTACCACAATCTCTTCTAATTTCTATTCCAAGAATTTATTTAGCAACGCCCAAGTCCTTCATATCAAAAAGCATTAGAAATTTGTTCCTTGAATTCACCAATCATTACATTGTTTTTACCAATAAATATGTCATGAAAATACAACATAATAATCAAAATATGATCATCAATAACCTTAGTATATACATAATGATCCTCTTCACTTCTAAGAAATCCCAACTTCAATGAAAAAGCATCAAAATTATGATACCACATTTTGAGTGATTGTTTTAAACCATACAAAGATCTTTTTAACATTTAAACCAATTTTTCTTTTCCCTTTGCAACAAAACCATTAGGTTGTCACATATAAATCTCCTCCTAAATATCCCCATGCAAAAAATTAGTTTTAACATCCATTTCCTCTATCTCAAAATCACAAGCAATAGCAATAGATAACAAGAATCTAATAGAAGTTAATTTAGTGACATGAGAGAAAATTTCACCATAATAAACTCCCTCTCTCTAGAAGTAGCCCTTAGCCACTAATCTAGCCTTATACCTTTCGAAGTGACCATCCACTCCAAATTTATTTTTAAATACCCATTTACATCCAATGGGATTTCTTCCTTTGGGTAAATCAACAAGATCCTAGGTGTTATAGTTTTCCAATGCCATAATCTCCTCTTGTATAACCTACAACCAAGACTCATTTTCTCCTAAAGAGAGAGCCTCCCTATAAGATCTTGGCTCATCCTCAACACTTAATAAATCAAATATACAACAAAAATAAGGTGGGCTATACTTGTCAACTAGATTTCATTGTCTTGTGCATCTTCTAAGAATAGAAGTATGAGGATCTTGTTGTTCTTGACCTTGATTAACCTCTTCTTGATTTTATTCCTCATGTTCTTTGGTTTGATCAGCAACTTCTTCTGATTCCTCATCTTCTTCCTCCTCATCAAATCCATATCTTTGTTCTCCTCAAGGTGCATCTTCTTGCTTAATTTCAAAATGAACACTCTTTCCCTTATCCTTTTCCTTTGGTTGTTTTGGTATAGAAATAATGCTAAGCTCCCTAAAAATCACATCTCTAGAATATATACTTTTCTTTCTTAGAGGATTCCATAGCTTATAACCTTTAACATTATCCCCATATCCACTGAAAATGTACTTTTCAGCCTAATAGGATCCAACTTAGTTCATTTTTATTTAGGCACATTAACATAAGCCTCACAACCAAATGCCCTTAAATTGGAAACATAAGGTTTCTTACCTATCCACATCTCATAAGGTGTTGTTTCAAGATCTTTACAAGATCTATTAATCAAGTAACAATCAGTACTTACAACTTCTATCCAAAATCATCTATCAAGCTATGAACCACTTAAAACGCTTCTATCTCTTTCCACGATTGTTCGATTCATCCTTTTTTGGCCACACCATTCTACTGGGAAGTGCACGTAGTAGTTTTTTATCTAAGAATTCTTGCATGCTTACAAAATTCATCATATTCATTCAAACATTATTCTCCTCCATTATCATACCTTAATTTTATAATCTGATTGACTTTCGACTAAGGGTTTAAATTCATCAAACTTAGTCAAAAATTCAAATTTATGTTGCATAAAATATAACTAGGTAAACCTTGTAACGTCATTGATAAAGGAGACAAAATATCTAGATTTCCCAATTCATTCAACATCTATAGGGCCAACAAATCTATATGAATTAATTCCAATTTAACTCTAGATTTTGTACTACCAGAAGGAAATAATTTTCTTTTTTTTTTACCAAACACACAATGTTCACATAACTCAAAAGTCTCATAAGAATAGGATAAACCATCTGAATTTTTTTAATTCAAAATAGAATTTAAAGAAGTCTCACTTATGTGACCCAATCTAAAGTTCCATAACATACAAGTATTTTCATAGTTTTTAGTTAACTTGGTAGAGTTAATAATAGTAGTGGCTTCGAGGCTAAACAAAGTCCCCTTCCTTGTCCCTCTTGTTATCACTAGACTTACTCTTACCAATCTCCAACCATGCTTATCAAATCTTATAGGTATTCCCAAATCATTCAATTCAAAATTGAAATCAAATTTCTAGCTACTCCAAGAACATGTAAAACAACATGGAGGGTTTTAATCCTCTCATCACTGAAACACAACTATATCTTACTCCTTCCAACAATAAGATATGAATAATTATCATTGAGGTAGATTTCACCTCCATCATATTTTTCATATGTGGTAAACCACTCCTTGTGAGGAGTCATATGAAACAAGCATCTTGAATCAATTAGCCAATTTTCATTAGTCATAGTATGAAGAGAAGAAACCAAAGCTTCATCACCTGAATTTGAGGATTTCTCTGTAGAGGAATCAACTTGTTTCTTTGGATTTTTGCATTCCTTCTTCACATGTCCTCTTTTCCCATAGTTCTAACACTTCACTCTGTTCTTCTTTCCAAGAGTTTTACATGTTCCCTTAGACTTGTCCTTAGGCTCATTATTATCTCCTTTATATCCTCTTTCTTTCGGCCTTCCCCTTACATTGAGAGCATCACCTATACTATCCATTTCCCTTTTCCTCATTTCGTATGACAACAAAGTTGCTACAAGAGCATCCATCTTTGGCTCTTCCATGTTAGTAGTGATAGCAAGTACAAAATTATACCAAGACTCAGGTAAAGAACATAGAAGAATAATACACTTATCTTCTTCTTCTACTTTGACATCAATAGAGGCTAACTAACTCAAAACCAAATTAAAATAATTTAAATGATCAATTATAGATTTAACTTCCTTCATCTTAAGAGAAAATAATTTCAGCTTCAAGTAGAGTTTATTTACCATACTCTTTTCTTGATATATTTCACCTATCAAGTTCCACAAAGTGTATGCAGTCTTTTCTGATGACACGTTCAGGGGAATAGAATCATAAAGACACAGTCTAATAGTGCCTCATGCCTTTTTATCAATCTTCTCCCAATCTTCATCACTCATTTTTCTGGGTTTATTTTCATATGTTATAGCTACCCATTGATCTTTTTCTTCAAGGAGATCCCCCATTTTTAGCTTCCACAACTCAAAAACATCTCCATTAAAATTTTCAATATCCAAATGGTTAGAAGTTGCAGCCATGGTTAAACACAAAATACTGCAAAATATAGCTCAATAAAACTCCCACTAAAACTCAAAAAACCTTTGTTCTACCACCCAGAACATAGAACTAGCTAGGATTTGATACCAAATGTTAGAAAAATCAGTAAAGGAATAGCTATAATAGAAGCTTTCACAAATTATTATAAACTAGATTATGTAGTGTAAACCATATGGAGATTTAAATAACTATAACAATGAAATGCAAGAATATAGAAAATAACACATAAGATAGCATTTACATGGAGAAAGCATTTCAAGAAAAAAATACACAAAAGAAGAGATGAATAGCTTGTATTAACAATAAGTATGTTTACAATACATCCACTCTAACTGCTCTTCAATCCAACAACATCTATGTACATGTAAAACATCTCATAGTGTCTCCAACTCAACCCCTCAATATATAGACTCATGGGGGGTCAAAAGACCACCATAAAACATTACTATGGGTCAAAAAAAGGTTCAAAAAAACCATGGTAAAAATCCATATGATCCCTTACATGCTAAACACGATCTCCTACATGACATTGTATGTTCTTACAATATGCCATAAGAGTCCCTATAAAATAGGAGATTCTCTTACATGCATCATAAACCATCAATAACTATGAAAATATTCTCTTATGTATGTCATAGATGTTTCTCACATCCAAAATAATATCCCCCAATTTTAGCCCTTATAGTTGTCATAGAATCTATCATAACATCCTTAAAATAGGCTTTCCATGTTATACCACTAAGTGGGCATCTATTGACAACTAATAACTTATTTTTCAAGGCACCGACAAGTGGCAAAAGTGCCAACTCAAAATCAAATGCCCCTTTTAATGGAGCACAATTATTTAATAACATAAATTATTTTTATCCATGGGAAAATGTAAAATAATAATAAATAAACAACTTAGGAATTTCCAAGGTTGAGACACCTTAATTTCCAACAACCCTTACACAACCATCTATACTTTGGTATATCATGGGTATAAAGTAGCCCTATTGGATGCATGTGCTTAGCCTTGACTTGCTGAAACTACAAGCATTTGGCTACATATTTCACTATGTCTCTCCTGAGTCTCAAAAAAAATTACAAGGCTTTCAACTCTATGATAATATTTGTATCTCTAGGCTGTCCCAAATATGGTGCATTGTGGATCTCATCTAGGACTAGCTTCCTAAGCTCTCTATAATTTGGAATGTACATCTATCTCTTATATTTTAAGATATCGTTTGGTTCAAACTTATATCCATCTAATCGATGGTATGATGGATTCTCTTCTAGAGCCTTCTTCACCTTCTCATAATGCATCACCTTACAAGTGTTACATCACTTGTTGTCTTAGATTGAATCTCATAGAGGTCATGGCTGCCAGATGTCTTCATCTACTAAAAGCATTCACCACTCAATTTTCCTTTCCTTTTATATACTCAATTCCAAATTCATAATCTCTAATCAATTCTAGCCACCTCCTTTGACGTGCATTAACGTTAGGTTGAGTAAATATATATCTCAATCCTAGGTGATCTATTTTGAGCTCAAATGGCTTTCCCAAAAGATAATCTCTCCACATTTGCAGGGCATGCACTATAGCTACTAATTCCAATTCATGTGGTGCATAGTTTACTTTGTGTTGTTTTAGCTTCCTAGACTCATACGCCACTACTTGCCCTTCTTGCATTAACACTGCTCCTAATCTATCTCTTGAGGTATCTGTGATCACTGAAAATTGACCATTGGCATCTAGAATAATTAATATCGAAGATACAGTGAGCTTATACTTAAGGAGTTAGAAAGAATGATCACATTTCTCAGTGCACTCAAATCTCTTTTATTTCTTTTGAAGAGATGTTATACGAGCTTGTATTTTAGAAAACCCTTGCAAAAAAATTATATAGTAACTAGCAAGGCCCATAAAACTTAACACCTTTGACACATTATGAGGTGTCATCCATTCTATAAGTGCTTTTATCTTCTAAGGGTCCATAGAGACTCCCTTAGCTAAGATAATGTGGCTTGGATAATGCACCCTATCCTGATAAAATAAGCACATGGTAGCTTTCCAAAGATCTTCTTTTCCCTTAGGCACTGTAAGACCATCCTCAAGTGTCGGTCATGTTCCTCAATAGACTTGGAATAATCCAAAATATCATTAATAAATATTAGAACAAAATCATCTAGATAGTCTCAAAACACACTATTCATGAGGTTCATGAAGGCTACAAGTGCATTGGTCAACCCAAAGGGTATAATGGTCAACTCGTAATTCCCATATCAAGTTTGAAAATCCATCTTCAAGATATCTTCCTCCTTTATTCTCAATTGATGGTAACTAGAACTGAGATCTATTTTTGAGAATGCTATCACTCCCTTCATCTGATCAAATAATTTATCAATCCTCAGAAGAGGGTAGTGATTTTGGATGGTCACCTTTTTCAACATCTGATAATCTATACATAGACACAAGGTTCTATCCTTCTTTTTGACAAAGATAACTGGTGCTCCCCAAGGTGACACACTAGGTCTCATAAGTCCCTTACATAACAAATCTTGATGCTGGACTTTCAATTTATAAAGATCTATGGTGGTCATCTTGAATGGGGCCTTGGACCATGGCTCAACTCCTAGAACTAAGTCAATGGAGAAATTGAATTCTCACTTCAGAGTAATATCAATGAAATCTTTGAAAAAAACCTCTCAAAATTCCCTAAGAATTGGATAATCATCAAGATATGGTTTCTCATTTTTAGGTTCACTAGCATGCACAACACATATGACACAACCTTTCCTTTAAGATCTCTTAGGTTGCATAGTTGACATTTTTCTAAGTTCCAAGGGTCGTTGTACCTCATGTATCTCAACCGGGTTCCCATAGTCATCCATACAAGTCACCATCTTATCCTCACAATTTACAATAGCCTTGCACTCATCCAACCAATTGATTCCTAAGATTACATCATAGGATCCTAATAGTGCAACATAAAGGTTAGCTTCAGTCATGAATTTGGGAAGTTCTAACTCACTATAAAAGAGACATGAATCTAATACCTTCTTTCCTCAATTTCTATACTGAATAGACCATGAATTCTTCATATAACCAATTTTAATGGGTAACTTATAAATCAAAATGGAAATGGTTCAACCATAGATTTTACTCATTAGCCTTATCAAAGAATCCTACTACTCTAATTGCATGTTATCTTGTTGCATGGATCTTGTGTTCTAGGGTCTACTATTGGTTTCCTTCCTTCTATGACCTCAACTTCTAAGGGAAATTAGATGGATAATTTTCTCCCCCACAAGTGTAACATATGTCAAATGGTCTTCTTCGAATTGAAGACTTGTCTTCTATTGGGTGTCCCTGGGTTTTGTTGTAGCCGTCCTTGCCCTTGTTAGCCCTTTTATTTCTTTTTTGGAGGGTTCCATTCCATTTTCAAGCTTCTAATCTAATGGTACTTGTTTACTTTCTATCTGTCACCTTTCCACTATATTTTGTTTTTGAACCAAGGCTTAGAATTTGATCCCTTGCTACGATTGGACAACTACCGCAACTTATGTTCTTGCTTAATAGCATTCTCAAAATATTCTACCATAGTATGAGGGTTGTGAAGATCCACTTCAGCTCCAATGTGAGGTCTACGTCCTAATATAAACTTTTAGATCTAGAAACACTCATCGGTTTGATACTGAGGCATGTACATAAGAAAGTTGGTAAACTTCTGCAAGTATCACACTACTGTCAGGCCTTCCTAGGTCAAAGTCTAAAATTCATTCATTTTCTTCTCAAAGAAAAGTTCTGGTAGCCACATCTTTCTAAAATATTTTAGGAAAAACTCATAAGTAATCCCTTCTTGTGGAATTACTCCTTCATCCTTCTTGTTGTCCCACCAAGTAGCTGCTTCTCCAGACAATTGGTGCACAGCCCAGGAGGCCTTGGTATGATCTGATAGTTTACAAATACCAAAGCATTTTTCCATCTCTATGATCTAGGCCTCAGCCCCATCTCTGATTTCCTTTCCATCAAGCTTCAATGGTACTACCTTCTTAATATCTTTTCCTAGTTCTTCCTCAATCTGACCTTGATTATGTTCCCCTTCTCCCTAGTCAAGTACCTCATTCCTAAGATTATAATCTTTTCATACTCCTTGGTCCTCTTATTCCAAATGCTCCATTCGATTTTATTGCTAATTCTTTCTAGGATTTTTTCTAGCCTCTTGCCTAGCCCATTGTACTTTCTGCTACTACTTGCATCTTGTCTGGTGGTCACCATGGTGACTCATACTTGACCTGCATCACATTCATCTTTAGCATTCAAACCAAGGTTTTATGTTTATGTTATTACATCTATGAAATACAAAGCATAAAATGTACAAGCCTAAAAAAAGAATAAATAAATAAAACATGGTTATTCAATAATCCAAGCCTTGAAGATCCATGCCTTTGAATCAACAAAAGACCTTTCTTTATTTATTATAAGTTTGTATTTACATCAATCCTTATTTACAAATTTTTTCCACTCTAAGTAGTTCCCTTATTGTCAGATAGAGGACATTCCTCAAGATCCTCATTTGAGTCTACATCTTCCCTCCTGGGTGAGGTAGGGCATGCATGTAGACACTCCTCATCCTTATTCAATAGTAGAAAATTAGGCCCACATCCTACTAGCCAATATCTAAATGTAGAGGGTTTCTTGGTCTTGGGAGTTTAGTTGAAATCCTCTATCTTTTTTCCTCTCTCCAACTTGTGATGGGTGAGGGCATGTGCTAGAGTTTCTTCATCAAGAATCTCAAGTTGGTCTTCAGGTTTGGGATTCTCCTCAATAAAAGTTTTCTTGTTTGTAGCTCTATTAGTTTTCCCATTTTCTTGCAACTAATTCAGATTTGGTCATTCTATAGATATCTCAAATCTAGTTAAGGTTCTACTATTCCCTAGTTCGATCATCATGGGCTCATAGGCCTAGAGATGAACCTTTAGCTATAATACCAAATGTAACATGCTCAACTATATTTCTACCATATCACAAAAAAATTACATTATGATTAATATTATTTATGGCACAAATTCCAAATCTAATTCCATTTAGCACTTTTATGTTCATAAATCACCAATTAATCTATCTTTTTTAAATATTCATTTCCAAATGTCAATGGTTACATACAAGATTGACTTGGCATTTGACACCTCAAGTGAATTTTCAAATACATAGATTTTTCTTTCTATTACATCAAATATTCTTTAACGTCAATGGTAAAAATTTCTATAGAATTTTGATATGATTCCCTATGATAGCTCACCTCCACTGGTGGATGAGAACATGATGGAGGATTTTTTCCACCCAACCACGAAGCATTTCTTCGTCAAAATTATTTAGTTAGTTAAAGAATTCCCAACCCGACACATAACACTTAGTAAGAGATATAGTTTCAAGGTGGAATCTCTTTGTGCATAACTACACAAATTTCTTTCTACTTTGTTAGAGTATGCAAGTTCCATGTTAGGTATATAAAAAAATTAGAGAGAGGATAAATAATAAAGTCTATTCCATATAAAAATATGTAAATAAAATGATTGCAAAGCTTGGCCAAGCTCGTACTGCATAAAATGCAAGTCTAGTTAGATTTGGAAAAGAAATTCTACTCTCTGGCACCCATTCCTGAAAGAAAAGCTTATCATATCAAAGGGGTATCCCTCCCTTTTAGACCATATACTAGCAGCAATATAGTTTGCTATAGTCTACCACTAAATTCACATATCATTCCATTAAGTAAATCAACATTAATCATTTAAGTTTAGTAAACCATTCATCAATTCATCATATGTGACATGCAATTCAACACTGTTCCAAGTTTACAATTTGTTCCATTTTCAAGTGGTTTAATATGCTCTATAAGTAAAATAATTAGGATGAATCAAAATGTATATCATATGTATGTAAGCATGCATAAAGGGATCTTTATGCATCTTCACATATATGCCTAAAAATGAATAATTTTAGAATATACATATACATTTTGAAATATAAATGAAAACCCCTTTCATACAAGTATACTTTTATATTCAAAGAATAAATTTAACATCAATTTATTTAGATGATCTATCAAATAAAATAAAATAATTATCATCTACTTCCTAGTTGAGATACAATGAAAACATCAATTTCACAGTGACTAATTTCTTTTTTTAAAAGAGTACGTTGATGAAATACTGGGTAGAATTACATCACCCATAAAACATAAACAATAAGTATTCATACTTGTTTTCCTCATTCAAGGTATAGATTAAAATCAAATTTATAGTTTTCCCATTGGACCCATTTCCACTAGAGGATACGATACACATGTTATCATCCCTTCGTAATGTGATATTGTATATGCCTGCGTTTACTTCACTTTGGCTGAAATATATCAAGGTACGGGTTTGACTCATTATGGTGTATAACACCCCCAAATGCATGAATAAATACAACAAGAGCCAGTACTTTCAGCTTAGACATAACACAGAGTATTCAACAGTGATCACATAAGTAACAACACTCATACATTTTTCGTTCATATACATATTTAACCATATATTGAAACAATGGATTTCAATGCCCATAGCCTAATAAAGTCTTCACAAGTTTCAGAGAGTGTTTTCACATCAAGCAACATTGTTTGATCCCGCCACCACATAACAATGGGTGGTGAGACTTGTAACTAAGAGAGGATAATGCATCCCTTGTCCTTTACAATAACATACATCATTCACTTTGCTAACATTGTGTTAGGTGGGTTTTATATGAATAAAGGGTATCGATTCAAATGAAATATGACAGTGGATAGTCCTTGGCTATTCGCCTACAAGCATATGAATACGTGCAAGCCGATTGCATAGAAACATATGGGTAGCTCAATAGTCCATGACTGAAGTGGATAAGTATCATATGACATAGTGATGCATGATGGATATGAAATCTGACCTCAAGATAGTGTCATTCAAACAATAAAATAAACTTGTAACAAAGCTTTCAATAGCTCGACCTCATGGGATTCATAGTAAATCAACATAGTCGATTAATAATAAATCAAATTAAAAACTAGCAGAATAATACACACTAACAAAGATGTGTAAATCTTTTTACAAGATAGGAAATCATTTTTTAAAATGAGTGAATCAAGGAAACAATTTGAATTACCACAATAGATTTTCGCTTGGTTATTTTTTTTCCTATGGAACTCTCTGCTTTTTCCCAATTCATTGATTTCCTCCTCCCCACTTTTCCCTTTGCTTCCTTTCTTTTCACTAGATTCATGTGATTTTCTAACTTTCATGATCCCCTTTCTATTCTTAGGAGGATATGGGGTATTAATTTCACTTTCCCCATTACGTTTTTGATATGGTAAGTACCATTTACAAGATGTTGTACCCTTTACACAGAGAGCCACAAGGGCTAATAAAGATTAGGACCAAAAAACTAACACATCGGACCAATAGTAGAAAAAAAAATGGACTAACAACAAACTAACTAGTATTTTCCTAGTTCTCTTATAGGAGATTAACAAAATCATCCCAACCCATTCATGCCTTTCAACCTTTAGAATTGCTGACAGGGTGCTGGTAACACAATGGACCAACTTGATATTGAAACAGGTCAAGCCACAAATTTTTTTTCTAACTACTCCATCCTTTCCTATAGCACATGGATTTCCTCCTCATAATCCACAAATTTCATAGTACCAGCATGCTCCACATCCAATGTGTTTGAGGACTGGGAAGCCAAGTTCTCCTTGTGCACTTTGCTAGTATCAGGAATAGAGTGGGGCCCTCTAACATACTCCTCCTCCTCATCCCTAGAATCCTCATCCTTGCTCTATTTGTTGTCAGACCACTCATGTTCCAAATCCAATTAATTAACCTACACTTTCTTGTTATTCTTGGCTAGTCTACCAGATCTCTTGATGATGGTATCATCACCAGACACCACCGTAGCTGTGACCACCGTATCCCCCTCAGAATCCTTGCCCACCACATTTTTACCTCTGTTGTCCCTGGTTGGAGGCTTCATCAAACCTTTCGCTTCCTCCTTACCTTTCTTCTTTTGGGTGGGTTTGCAAACAGTCTTAGAAGGGGTCGACTTGACCTCATAGAGACAAGTTGCAACACTAGTCTGGGAAATGCCCCCATTACCCTTAAGCTTTTTGGTAGTAGGTTTAGGCATAGCGATTGAATGGGATTTTTTGATAGGACCTTTGGACTTGGCTGGGGAAATGTTGGTCATAGTGGGAGGCTCAATTTCTTGAATATGGATGGCAGAAATGGGTTTGGGCAGGCATAACGCAAGATGAAAGTGGTAGAGCCTCAAAATGAGGCCTTGGTGAAGTGATAGGGGAGGAGTATCATCAGGATTTAGGCCAACGAGCTCAATTCAGTTTTCAATAGAACTCTCTAAATCCATAAGAAGGAAGAAAGGAAAGCTTAATAGAATCTTATGCCTGAGGTTATTTAAAAGAGGGAAATGGTTAAAGTAGTAGGTTTTGTATCTACATTCCAGAGTCACATACTTCATAATGGTGAGGAAAACTTGGTTCCAAGGCTGCGAAATAGCCTGTCTCTCAAACCATGACTGGTTACAAACCAACTTTTCATTCCCCACAAAAAACACATTCATACTTTCATTGTCCTAGGATTTTGTATGCTTCAGATGCTTCATACGAGAACAAAAAAGAAACATTTCCTGTGCAATCACATCCTCATTCACTTCAAAGGATATACCCCCTAGAGTCATGTGATGATCTTTCCAAGAGTTAACGAACTACATGGAAAAATAAGGGTCATGGCCTACTAGGCACTCCATCAGGGACTCTAGACCTCCCTCAACACATATGTGCCACACCAAAGGATATTTTCAAAATTTTCCATAGTTTTTAGGATCTGTTCGCATGCTATCACCACCCATAATGCCACTGTACACATAGAATAACCAGAAAACCAGATAAATCAAAAGGTTAGCAAAAATGGTACGGTGAAATTTCACCCACATTTTTAGGATTTTAAGCAAAATGAAGCAGCCCTAGGTAATCAAAGCAAAGTACAGGTCACATGTTTGAGGAAATAATTCCCTAGAAGCAATCTTTGTGAATTCATAAATTAGGATCTCCAAGCACTTGCGACTAGGTAAGCAGGACATAATAGAAATGGAAGGTTTTCCTTCCACATTGTTTTTTCATAGAAACCAAGGCAAGATGGCTGCTGGGCCAGATTTAGAAACACCTAAGGAGCCGGCTTTTAGAAGCAGAGACAAAATAGCAGCAAGCTCTGCTTGCATATTCAAATTATGCCACTTGTAGGCCACCTTAGCATACACTCATATCCACATAGCCAAAAAGACAAGCACGTGGACCCCCATGAAACCCAAAAAAGTGCTTGATTAGTTATCGCCATTGATAAACTAATGGATTTTCTCCTTCAAGATTAGATCTTGGATGTCTAAACAAAGGTTTCCCAAAACACACCAACATTTAGAGAATTTCCAATGTGTGTCAAAGTTTTCTAAGGCATCAGCCACTTGATTTCCCTCTCAATAAATGTGGGTAGAAATCTTTAAATTCAATTTAGAAACGAAGAGCCTTATGTCTAATAGAATGTCTTTGGTACTCCACCCTAGTAATCGGCCAAAGTTAACAACATCAATAATAGACTTAGAATCACCTTCGATATGAAGGTTTTCAATCCCCATAGAAACAACCAACTATAAGCCCGTAAGCAACACTCTAGCTTCCACAATCATAGAGGAATGGATACCAATCCCCCTAGAGTAACCGACCACAAAATTTTCTTTGCAATCTTTCATAATACCTCCTATGCTAGCTCTACCCGAGTTGCTTTTGGTTGCCCCATCAAAATTAAGTTTATACCAACCACTTTTTAGAGGTTTACATTTAGTGTATCTTCTAGCCAAGGATTTGGAGTTGTCATAAGAGCTTGCATCCAAGTTCTGATGCCAAGGTTTGGCCATAACAATTTCCCTCTTAGTCAGGGCTTTATTTGGGTTTCTACCATTGAAGAGCACAATGTTTTCCACAATGAGCCGAGAACCAACACTAAAAACCTTCTTTGGACCCACCTCAATGTTCTTGAATATCCTATTGTTTCTCTCTTTCCATAAACAGGGCATGTGCAAGATCATAATGGGCGAAAAAGTGGCAATATGATGGGTATTTGTAGGGTATGTGGCTAATGACTTTTTTTTTACTTAAAATGATGAAATGAAAGGGGTTTTTAAAGGAAATTCTCATTTTTTGACCAATATAAATTATACTTTACTTTGAATTTAATAAATAATTATTATTCATTTTCTATTTGAATTATGACTAAAGTCCTAATTGATAGGCTGAGTGTAAAACATCTATAGCTTTCAAACAGCATCACATTTTTGGAATCCAAAACATGAATCGCATTTGATGCTTCACATACAGTAGGATTAAAAAAAGAAAAATTGAATTTCATGAAGTTTTGACCAAGTTAAGGTGGTCAGACATACGAGCTTTTATATTTTTTAAAAGTTGTAATAGAAAATTCATAATTAATTATTTACTTGGAAAAAAATTACAAAAATATATGCATCACATCTAGACATGAGTCCTCTACTTATGTCTAAAATATTATAAAAATATATTATCATTTTATTGTGGTTAGGGTGGTTAGACAGACACCTACTTATTTTTTCCCTAAAATTTAAGTACTACTGCATTGAAATTTCAAATTTTCACCAAATAGATTTTTTTTAAAATAAACCTAGTAGTTTAGAAACTACATTCAAATTGCTAAAGATTCTATTCTTACTTTTTTTTGAAATAATATAGATAAATTATTCAAATTTTTACATCAAGTTGCCTAACTTTGATTTTTCTGAATTTTTTGCCACTTAAGGGCCTTCTTTTTCCATGATGATCCTACACACAACCAACACCAGCATATAATGGGGGGAACTTGGTTCCAAATTTCACAAGGCAAGGGGTGAATGTAGGGTCCATTCCAACTCAAAATAAAGAAACTAATATTCTAACACATAGTCCATTGAATGCCCAAATATTCTATAGCCAACTCCCACACACCAACAACAAACTAGTAGTGTAACAATAAGTGGTCCACTAATTCTTCATTGCACTTGAATAAGAAACATCTATTGGAAATTTGGAATCCCCTTTTCCTCAAATTGTTCTAAGTTAGAATCCTATTATGGCAGGAAGTACACCAAAAGAAGCTAACTTTCGAGATCATGTGTTGATTCTAGACCCTCTTCGAGAGATCAAGGACAACACCCTGGTTTGTCAGCAGATTGTAAGATGATTTAACTCTCCCCATTATGTTATTTGGTTGGACACTCCTCTATTTCTCAGCTTGACTAAAGCTTTTTCACAATTTCCCACAATTTTTTACTCTCTTTTGAAGAATAAAATGAAATGAAATTCCCATAAAATAATTCACACATTGGTGTGTATATATATATATATATATATATATATATATGTATATATATACCTTACATAGATATATACATATACATATGCATATATACTCACATATTTGTCCTTGAGATCACATACATATGAAATCACTTACGTATTTGTTTATTTAAATCATATTTTTAGATTCATCCAAAAGAAATAGAAAATGAAATCACTTTTTCATACATGATGGGTTGAGTTCCTTATCCAATTTTGCTAAATATAAGTTTTGAAATAGACAAAGTAAGATGAAAACATACCAATTTTGTTCTTTCCATTAGTTATAGTTTTCACACCAAGTATGAATGTAATTTGTCAACTTTTCAAACATATGCAAATGTAATATTCCATTGTGGTGTGTGATTCTTCCATATTCAATTCTTTCTTACCATGGTCATCTGGCTAAGTGTGCCTACCCCTATCAGGTTCTCATCCTTTCACCTATTCTTGCACACACATTCTTACCCTTGTCCACTTATTAATAACCTTTAACCAATAATCCATGAAATATTTTTCTTGAATAAAAAACTTGCAGAATATTAATTTTCAATTTCATCAATTGCATAATTTCAAATTCCATAAATAAAATGATATTCTATTTTGGAAATATTTTAGTTTTCCTCAATTTTGAAATGCAAAAATTAATTCAAGATATGACATCGGCTCTTACCGTACAAACCATAACAAAGTTATCCCTCTAATAACATCAACAAGGCACCAGAAAATGAAACTCTGAGCTTATGAACAACATCCAAGTAAAGTTTTTTTTCAAAGGGATCTTGCCTTAGTTCATGTAAGGTCTCTTCTCAGGGAACTGAAAAGAGAAAAAATTGGTGTGGGCTTTCTTTCTATTCTTGGGTTTTTCCTTTCACTCAAGCAAAAACCCTTGAGATTTCAATGCAAAGGAGATTTAAATCTAACAAAGGGAAGGTTCTAGGGATTGAATGATAGCTAATGAGTGGTTCACCACCAAGTGTAAACTTGGGAAAGATAATGAATTTGAAAATACAATGTGATATACAAAATTGAACCAAATGACTTGAAAATTCAATAAGAATAAAACAAAAAGTTGTAAAACTATAAGTGTACACCTAGAAACTTGTTGGAGATGAAATAGACCTTTGAAAACGTAAAAATGCCACTTTTATGCCTAGTAGGACTCATTCCCCATTTTGGGTGAATTAGTCCCAAACCTAGGTCTCTACATAGGATCAAGTTTTACCCAAATGGGTATCCAAATCTGCAAAGATCTTTGAAAAACTCATACAATCGGACTCATTTTCCACAATTAGGGGATCTGTCCCATTTTGTGGCAAAGTGTCCTAGGAGTAGAATCTTGAACTAAAAATTTGCAAGATTCTAATGATGGATAGAATAAGCACTTTTCCATTGACCAGTTTCATGCAAATTGTATGGATATTTTTCACTAGCTCTTAGTTTTCGTGAGTCTTGAAAACTTTTCATGACAACTTTGACAACATTTTCAACTTTTTCATTTTCATGCCTTTAAAGGCTTCAAATCCACTTTTCTTCAATCTACAAACCTGCAATCACACATTAAAAAGGGGAAAACTTGTTGTTTGTTAGGGAATAGGGGTTTTCCTTGCTCAAACCCCTTTTAGCTAATTAAAATAAATGATGAAATAAATTAATGAATCATGAAACATGAAATAATGTAATTAAAAACTTTCCATGATGATGGATCTTGAATTGCTACAACAATTGATGAAGAATTCTTCCCTTGAATGATCTTATGAACTCAACTTGCTATTAATAATGTTCTCACAAAAGTCTCAGGTTCTTGGATGCTAGTTAGGAGAAAACAAGTGAAAGAACATTGTATTTATACTTAATTGTGCAAGAATTCTCGAAATTACAACACTACAAGATGACATTAGATCTAGGAGAATAAAATCCCACCGAAATTTTGATTTAAATTTGAATTTTGGTCACATGGGACTCATTTTCCACAAGTGGCGAATGAGTCCCATTTGTCATAATGTATGGGACCAAAAATCTAAAGTACTTAGAAAGGTGTAAAAATATGTTTTGGACCCAGAAATCTAGGTGGGACTCATTTTCCACAACTAGGGGATCAATCCCATTTTGTCACAAAGTGTCCTAGATCACTAAATCTAGGACACACAAGCCAAAAACCCCTAAATTATGACAGGTTACTAGTTGGTGTCCGGATTATCCTAAAAAAGATGCAATAAATGAGGCTTGTGGATGAAAAATAGGGCCAATTAAAGCATAAAAAAGCCTAATTATTAACGACAAGCCCAAAGACTATGAAATTGTGTTAAAAAACTTTACAACACTCTAAATAAGGCTAGATTAATGTTAATTATGATTAAAATTATGTTTAGGTTGATAAAACCCTAGAAAAGTGTAAAAGTGTGTTACAAAACTTCACAATACTCTTACAACACACCATTAAATTACATTAGTTCACAAGGGCCCAAGACCTAATGTGAATGTGTTATCCACATTACAAAACTACATCAGGGCAACATTAAGTCTAATTTATCATTAATTATTCTCATATTGAGCAAGTGATACACTTTTCTATGCTACATTTAGCCCTCACTTTAGTGAGAGGGTGAACTTGCTTCAAACTCACTATAAAGTATACATTGAAGAGGGGTCCAATTGTACCAATGTGAATGGTATAGGATAACAAATACAAAGGAGATGGTCAAGCCCCAAGGATCCAAAATCTTAAGTAAAGTCAACATAAGTGGAAAAGGACACACACAAGGTGAATGATTTACAGAAGAAAAAGATATACAATCATGCAATGACAATAACTAGAAGAAAGAAAAGAAAACACAATTAAAATAAAAAGGTTGATCAAGATTCAATTCTTTTTCCATCTTGATGTGGATTGGATGTAGGTTGTTTGTCCAAAAAAGCATACTCACTCTAAGGCAACTGAACTCTTGGCTGTTCACCGGGTGAGAAGTCCTAGAAGGTGAGAAACATACACTCATGGATAGTATGCACTCACACACATAAAGTAGCTATGGGAAAATTCATGCCTTCGATTGGGATTTTTGTTCAACCATACCAAAGTTACACCTCCTGATAACTTTGATAAGGTGCCACACAAAATTTATCTTCAAGCTGCATGAGGCAAGAAAAACTTTGTATGCTTGAAACTCATAGACATTCTAGATGCAAAATAATACAAGGAATGTTCAAAGGGATTTTCCTTAGTTCGTGCAAGGTCACTTCTTAGGGAACATTGTGCCTAATATTTCCAAGAGAGGACAAGTCAAAGAAATATCATGCTCTTGGAGGAAATCAAGCCCAATGACACCACCAAGAAAAGGATGCATCATAAGAAGAAATAAATCACACAATGAAACATGATGAGTGTCGATGTATGCCCCCACTTTAAAGAGGTTTCCTACATGAGACTTATTGGGAAAGCCCTATGCCAAGTCATATGTTTCCAATAAGCTACATCATGAATAAGTATGTCACATGCGAACCAACTTAAGGCATGTCATCCAAATCTGAAGCTTGCTTTTACATATACATGGAAGGTTGTCAACTAGCCAAAATAGACAATGATAAGTGACATACAAGGACAATGCTATCTAACTCCTTTCCCCCACTTAGTGTGGGATAAGGGTGAGCCGAATAGGATGAAAGTAATTTTCAATTAGAGGAATTAGGTGCTTCAACACAAGGAAGAGCACCACACTCCTTGATATGTTGATTTTTTTTGTTTAAATCCTTACATTCATTAGTAGCATGACCATGAACTCTATGATATGCACAAAAGGAATTCTTGTAGTAAAATTTCTTTCATGTTCTTGGAGGAAGGGATATAAAGTGATCTTGGAGGATTCTCGGAAAGATACCCTCTTGATCAATAGTATAAGATGTTCTTTTATTATGTGACAAAGACATCTCTTGCTTGATACTAGATGTCATACCTACACAAGACTCTTTAGAATGTGATATTTTATTCTCTCCTTTTCAAGAGGGTGTAAAATCTAACAAACTCAAATCACTAGTGTTTTGTGTGATGACATTGACATTAAGTGAATATTTCTTTATTTGTTTTTTTTCTTGGAAAGTATAACAACCAATACCACTAGAGTGTATCAACTCAAGATGCATTACTGTTAAATTTGGCTTAGAAGAATTTTTTGTGAGAGTGTTGATGTTAAGTGAAGGCTTGTTTATTTCTATCAAAGGATAATAACCAATGTTGTGAGTTGTTTCTTGTGTGTTAGGCTCGATGGGGAAATGGATACCTTTTTCTCTAGCACCACATCCTTTTCCACTATATCCAAGTTTTTTTATAAGTTCATAACCTCTTCCATAAAGCTTCTTCATCTCTTTTTGATTTGGTGGCTGCTTATAATTAAGCTCATCAAATTTTGTTGTATAATTTATTGTCGTTTGTTCTAAAGTGGTTGAGGTGGATGCTTTCAAAGGCTCTTCCAAATTTTGTGTTAAAACTAATTCCTTGTTTGCATCTTTTTTTTTATGATCTTGTATTCTCCCATGAATGTATGTTTCAAATATAAGGAACCCTAATAATCTTCTAGGAGCTTCATGATTCCTTCAATTTTTTTCCTTGTTCTTGCATAGGTTCAACTTGTATAGTTGGTGTCAATGTGTTTAAATGACTCTCTTTGTTTTTCTCAATGTTCAAACAACTATTTGGTTTAAGGGCAACTTCAAGTGTGTACACTTTGTTGTTGTAGATGTGTTTCATTTGACGATGAAGAGTAGAAGGCACACCATTCATTGCACGAATCCATGACCTACCTAAAATAAGATTATATGAAATATCATGTGGCATAACATGGATTGGTGTTTCTAATGTGACCTTTCTAGCTGTAATAGGCAAAGTGATCAAACCAGCCAGTTTCTTTCCTACACTATCAAATCCACTAATAGATAAAGAGGTAGGTTGAATGTTTGATTTATTGACACCAAGACTCCAAAAGGGTCACAGTACATACATTAAGGCCTAAGACATTGTTAATAAGGGTTCACTTTATCCCTTTTCTTTTGTATTGAGATATTATTATGAAAGCTTCATTTTGTTCTTACACTTCCATAGGGGGGAGTTCACTTTGTTGGAAAACAATGTCATCATTTGTTCCTTGAATTATGGCTTCTATGTCATTCAGTTGAGCATTAGAAGGGATAGGAACTTTTTGCAAGGTTGTTTGAAGCATAGTGTGATAATTAAGTGAATTTTGAATTAAGTCCCATAAGGATATCTTTGCAAGAGTATTTTTAAGTTGCTCAGCAAGATTGTACTCCTTTCTACTTTGTGGAGATAATGAGGACCTGGTAAGATGGGATTATGCAAGGGGAGGGATGTTGGAGGTGTTTCTCTTAGTTATAAATTGTTCCTAGTGTTATATGTATGAGCAACAATATTACGACTTAGCTACTACACATTGTTCTTAGGTGGGTAAAGGTTGAGTTTAGGTTTGTCTTGAGTTTGTTTCTTGTGTCATGGTGGGTAAAGGATGAGTTGAGGTTGAATAATATTAATGTACCTTAGTGAAGGAGATTATAGTGTTACTTCATCATCTTCATCAAAGGAAACTATATCACTATTGTCAATGTTGTCATTTTCTTTCCCCATGTTATCTTCCCTAGCAGGAGAGTTTTTAGGAGAACTACAAACTAGATGTTCTTCACAGTCAATGATTCGCTCTTCCAAAAGGACTTCATCGCAAGTAGGGGAATGATCAATGGTTAAATTATCTTGTTCATCAATGACGTTATTGTCTTGTTCCATAATTTTTTCCCTAGCGGAAGAGAGACACATAAGATTCTCATGACTTCCATTGATTAAAGTATCTTATTTAGAACTAGGAAAGATACTGTGAGAAGGATAAATGTGATTATCATAATTTTCCATGATTTTATTCTTGTTTGCTAGGCTTTGATTCTCTTGTGCTTGAATATCTAGCCTAGTAGGAGAAATTGTAATATTTTCATCACATTCCATGTTTATATTTTATAAAGTAGCTTCATAACAAGTAGGGGAGGCATCAAGTGAAAGACAACTATGATTTTAAAATAGATTGTCCCAAATGGTAGGAGTATTGGGGAAGGAAGGAACAAGATTCCCATGAATCTTAATAGGTGCATCTTCTAACACCAACCTATCCTCTTTTCATCAAGGAGGAATATTAGGAGGACAATTTTGATTTTCATGGCTATAGAGACTAGGTAAGGTGATGTTTATGAATGCTTCTATGATCTCATCTTGTTGTTTTATAATATCTTCCAAAGGGGGATGAGGAGAGAGACAATCAAGTCCCTCAATGCTTGTATCTCCTTTCACCAAGATACCTTCATCACTAATAGGAGAGGTTTTGGGAGAAGAACAAGTATGATTGTTATGATTGTCTACACTACCATCCTCACTAATAGGCAATGTAATATTAAGGATTGTGTCAATGGTTTGATCTACTTTCTCTAAGATGTTCTCATAACTATGAAAGATAGTAGAAGGATGAATAACATGTTTATTAATGACCTCATTGTTGTAATCTAAATTCAACTCATAAGAGGGGATGTTGTACTTATGCAATCCATTTTTAACCATATCAAAGCCACATCTCTTGAAAGAAAATATGCTATCATGAAAAAGTACATAAAGTGCAATGCTATGACTTAAAGTGGGATGTTTAAATACAATTTTAAAATTTGAAACAAGTAATTTACTAATTACATAATGCAATGATATGAAAAAGGAATGTTGTGAATGCAAATTTTAAATAAAGCAATGCATTAAATGTACCAATTTAAGCTAGTTTTAGTGAAATACATGTAACAGAAAATAAACTCACCAAAATAGATAGTTAATGGAAGCAAACAAAAGCTTAGAAACAAGGTTTTTAGCATTGTGAAGGTTGTTTCAGATATGTTATGGGACTAATTTTCCCAAGGTGGCGAATGAGTCCCAAAAGGGATTTTTTCCACAAATTTTAGGAATTTTTAATTGATTTTGATGCATTTTATGTTTTATGATATGTATCCTAGGTAAAAATGCAATTTTTAGATGATTTTCAATTATTTGAGATGCAAAGATGCAACCTATATGAACTTTCACTAATGCAGCCTTGGAAACCCTACAATGCCAATTAAATAAAAGCAAAAGGGTATGTGTAGGATCATGGTGTGCCAAAAGTGGCACATTATGGGCTTGTAGGGTATGTATCGATGTACTTTTTTTCACCCAAAATTAATGAAACGTAAAAGGGTTTTAGAGGAGACTTCAGATTTCCAAACATAAATTATGATTTAATTTGAATTTAATAAATAATTATTAATTATTTTCTATTTGAACTATGACTAAAGTCCTGTTGACAAGCTGATTGAAAAATATCTATATATTTCAAACGGTATCACATTTTTTGAATCTGAAACATGTGTCACATTGTATGCTTCACATACCATAGATTAAAAGAAAAACCTTAAATTTCATGAAGTTTTGACCAAGGTGGTCGTATAGGACGAAGTTTTTATATTTTCTAAAAGTTATAATAAAAATTCATAATTAAATTATTTACTTGAAAAATTACAAAATATGATCAAGCATCCTAGATGAGTCCCTCTACTTATATATAAAAATCTACAAAAAAATATTATCATTTTATTATAGTTAGGGTGGTTAGACAGACACCTACTTCTTTATTTTTTCCTAAATGGGCACCTACATTGAAATTTCAAATTTTCACCAAATAGACTTTATTTATTTTTAAATAAACCTAGTATTTTAGAAACTACATTCAATTTTCTTCGCCAAATTCTAGTCTTACATTTTTAGCATATAGATAACTTATTAACATTTACTAAGTTGCCTAATGACCGATTTTTCCAATTTTTTACACTTAAGGGCTTGTTTTTTTGCACGATGATCCCTGTGACATACCCAAAACTAATGCAATGTTAATACAAGCTAAATCTATGATGTAAAAATGCACTCCAAATCAGAATTTCAATGTCCTAAATGTAGGTTCACCAAAATGAAAAGAGGAAAAATGGGTGTGGGATTTCTTTTTCTGCTAGGTTTTTGGACGTAAAAGGAGAAAGTCAAATTTTTGAACCTTTACACTCAAGAACAAAGCCTTGATATTTCAATGCAAAGGAGATTGAAATCTTGCAAAGGGAAGGTTCTAGAGATTGAATGATAGCTAATGGGGGTTCACCACCTATTGTAAACTTGGGAAAGACAATGAATTGGAAAACATAATGTGATATGAAAAATTGAACTAAATGACTTGAAAATGCAATAAGAATAAAATAAAAAGTTTTAAAACTATAAGTGTGCACTTGGAAACTTATTAGAGATGGAATGGAGCTCTAAAAACCTAAAATTGTTGCTTTTTATGATTAATGGGACTAATTCACTATTCTGAGAAAATTAGTCCTAGATCTAGGTCTCTCCACATGATCAATTTTTAGCCAAATGGGTATCTAAATCTACAAACATCTCTAAAAAATTCATATAGTGGGACTCATTCGCCATAACTAGGAGATCAATCCCATTTTTTCATGAAGTGTTCTAGGAGCATAATCTTGAACTAAAACTTTGCAAGCTTCTAATGATGGATAGAATAAGCACTTTCCCATTAGTTCCAAGAAAATTGGATGGATATTTTTCCCTAGATCTGAGTTTCCATGAGTCTTGACAACTTCTCATGAAAACTTTGACAACATTTGTAACATTGTCATTTTAGTGCATTTGAAGGCTTCAAATCCACTTTTCTTCAATCTACAAACCTACAATCACACATTAAAGAGTGGAATACATGTTGATTGTTAGGGAATAGGGTTTTTCCTTGGTCAAACCTATTTTAGGTAATTAAACCAAATAATGAAATAAGATAATGAAGCATGAAAAATGAAATAATGCAATTAGAAACTTTCCATGATGATGGATCTTGAATTACTCGAACAATTGACAAAAAATTCTTCCCTTTGAATGTCCTTTGAATTCTCTTTGAAGACCCTTGAATGCTCTTTTGTGAACTCAACTTTCTATTAATAATGTTATCACACAAGTCTTAGGTAAAAATGAATGAAAGAACCTTCTATTTATACTTAATTATGCAAGAATTATTGAAATTACAACACTACAAGCTGACACCAGATCTAGGAGAATAAAAATCCTATCAAAAAATTTGATTCAAATTTGAATTTTATCACAAAGGAATCATTTTCACAAGTGGAGAATGATTCCCATCTTCATGTAATGTATGAGACCGCAACAAAAGTGCTTAGGAAAGGTATTCAAAATAGGGTTTGTGGATATAAAATCTAGGTGGGACTCATTTGTCACAACCTGGGATTTGTCCGACACGTCATGAAGTGTCCTAGATCACTAAATCTTAGGCCACATGCTTTGTTCCAATTGTGATCAAGCCAATGGGTTGGTGTCGACTATCCCCAAAAGATGCAATAAATGAGGTTGTGGATGCAAACTAGCCACTAAAGTTGGCAGAAGAAAACAAACTATTAATGAGAAGCTAGAGAGGAATGTAAGGTGTTACAACACTTTACAACACTCCAAATAAGGAAAGATTAATGTTAATTATGATTAAAATTATGTTTAGGTTGATAAAACCCTAGGAAAGTGTGAAAGTGTGTTACAACACTTCACAACATTTTTGCAAGGCATCATTAAATTCCATTAGTTCACAAGGTCCCAAGAGCTAATGTGAATGTGTTATCCACATTACAAGACCAAATCAAGGCAACATTAAGTCCAATTTATCATTAATTTATTTCATATCGAGCAAGGGATACATTTTTCTACACTATAGGAACATCATGCCTAGCATCTCGAAGAGAGGACAAGTTAAATAAATTAAACACTCTTGGAGGAAATAAAACCAAATGATACCATCAAGAAAATGATGCATGACAAGAATAAATAAAATCACATAGTGAGAAATGAGTGTTGAAAGATAATGCCAATGTATGCCTCCACTTTAAATCGATTGCTAACACCATTATTGCGAGCAATATTCTTTAAAGTAGAAGATGAAATGGGAGCTTACTTAGAAATCCCTGTGCCAATTCATATGTTCATCAATGAAACTACATAATGAATAGGGGGTTGCCCCCAAAATACAATACTAAAGATAACTCAGTATGTCACATGCTAGCCAACTTAAGGAATGTCATCCACATCCTAAGTTTTCTCTTATATATACATGGAAGGTAGTCAACTAGCCAAAACAGACAATCAACAAGTTCCATATAAGGACAAGGATACCTAACCCCTTAGCCCCACTGTGTGAGACATGGATGAGCTGAGATGATTGATTAGAAATATGATGGAATGAAAATCAATATAAATTAAAGATGAATTAGGTTCCTTAGCAAAAGGAAGAGCACCACACTACCTAAGATAATGAATTTTATCACTTAAAGCCTTACATTCATTAGTAGAATGACCATGAACTATATGATATGCAAAAAATGAATTCTTATAGTAAAATTCATTTCTTATTTTGGAGGGAAAGATATGATATTCTCTTGGAAGATTCTTGCCAAGATACCCTCTTGGTCAATAGTAGAGGATGTTTCTTTATTTTATGACAAAGATACCTCTTTCTTAGTAAAAGATGTCATACTTACACAAGACTCTTTAGATTGCTAAATTTTGTTCTCTCCTTGAAAGGAGGGTGTAAAATCTAATGAACTACAATCGTTACTAAGACATTTCCTAGGAGTGCTTTGTGTGATGACAATAATGTTAAGCGAATACTTCTTTGTTTCTTTCATTCGTTGTGAAGGACAATAACCAAGACCACTAGTTTCTATCAATTCAGGATACACTAATATTAATGTTGGCTTAGAAGAGTCCTTTGTAGTGTTGATATTGGTTGAAGGCTATTTTTTTCATTTGAGGTACAATAACCAAGACCATTAGTCATTTCTTGTATGTTAGGCTCTATAGGGACACGTATACCTTGTTCTCTAGCACACATCCTTTTCCACAATACCCAAGTTATTTTATAACATCATAACCTCTTCAATAAAGTTTTTTCATTTCTTTCAGATTCAGTGGTTGCTCATGATCAACTTCATCAATTTTTTTATGTAATTTTCTTCTTCTTCCAAATTGGTTGATTTGGATGCTTTCAAATTTTGCATTGACATTACCACTTTTTCTTTTCCCTTTTTAGACTCTTTTTTTATGATCTTGTATTCCCCCATGAATGTAGGTGTGAAATCTAAAGAATCCCAATCATCTTCAAATAACTTTGTGAATTTTTCAATATTTCTCTCTCTTTCTTTCTCTTACTCAGGTTCCACTTGTGTAGTTGGCATCAATGTATTCAAAGGATCTCATTTTTCTCTCTCAGAAATAAAACAAATTTTAGGTTCTAGATCAGCTTTGAGTGCATAAAATTTATTGTCATAGATGTAATTCATTTTACAATGAAGGGTAGAAGGCACCCCATTCATTGCATGAATCCATGGCCTTCCTAAGAGAATATTGTAGGAAACATGATGAGGTATAACATGGACCATAGTTTTTAATAGGACTTTTCCAACTTTAATGGGTAATGTGATGACCTCAAGTGGTTGTTTTCCTGCATTATCAAACCCACAAATAGGCAAAGAATCAAGGAAAATGACACTCTTATCCATATCAATCTTTTCCAAAAGGCTCAAACTACACACATTAAGGACAAAATCACTGTCAACAAGGATTTTGTTTATCCCAAGTTGATTAG
>VDFB02369690.1:0-29802 GCA_007258455.2 Sequoia sempervirens | reverse complement strand
TTTTATAGTATCAATCAACTTAATCCACTGTAATCCATTATCATTGTATAAAAGAAGAAAAAACTCTATAGTAGGCCCACCAAATTACTCAATCAAAGAAAGTGATTTGAATTGAAGTTTGAATTTAGATTACAATATTTGGTGTAAACAAAAACCTATGATATTGTTATTAGTGGCTAAAATAGCAAAACTCATAAAAGGGAGTTGTATGCCTTCAAAGTCACCATTTTATTCGAAATATCAAGACTATATACAAATTGAGGAATGTCAACATTCATCACAGCCTTAGGAATTTGAAATGAATAGCTAGTTGTGAGAAAATAACAAACATTTAACCAAAATTTAAAAACAGACATGAACTTAGGAACCCCAACTTGGCGGGGTCCTAACTTTCAGCCTGTTGGTCGAATTGAAGACTTCTCTACCTCGTTGGAAAGGTCTCAAAGAGATCTACTTTCAATCCCTTAAATCAAATGATTACACTATTCCATTTAAGGGACTGGCGATAGTCTCGACCCAAAATTCCGCTTCGAAGACCTCTGAAAATGTAATTTACTAAAACATAGAAAATACCAAAAAAATCCATTTTCAATATTTTCCATCCTTGTGCTAACAGCTCTAGAATGCTCCAAACCGAATAACCCCCCAAACAAATATGATTTGACACTTTATATACTTAGTGCGATTACAATTGTCACTTTCTAAAAAAATGCTAAGCGGCTTTTAATTGCAATGCTTTACAATTGTTAAAATAAGACCAAATGTTAAAAGTATATTTTTTTATCACAATGAATACAAACTGATAGCACCTTAGTGAAGTACATAAAATTATGCACTTTTACATAAAATGCACTTGAAAAGGAGTTTGTATGAGCTTGAATGAAGCCCTCAAAATTCCTAACACAAGAACTATTCAACAACACCTATGACGAATTATAAATTTTGAAAAATCAATGTATCAAAATCTGAAGTCGTTTTCACCATGTAGAGTGCAAAAAAAAACCCAAATAATAAAAAAAATTGCTTAAGAAAAGGAGTTTCTAAGTTTAAGTCATGAGTTTTCAAAGTTGAACTACAAAATTGAAAATGCCAATAGAGAGTGGGACATGGGGTTGGGGGAATTTAAAAGGCACATCCTAACGTCAACATAACATCATAGCTAAATTTGACAAAATTATTGCTAGATTTGGAAGTGTGGCCAAATGTAGAAGATTGCTAGTTAATTTAGGATTTCACCAAATCTAAAACTTTGCTAAATCCCACTAGCTATCTAGAGGAGAACCAAAATTGATGATTCTACTAAAATAGCTACCAAATTTAATGAGTTTGCTATAAAAAAAATTATTTTAAATTTTTTCAATATTATATATACAAAGATGTGGGGGGTCCAAGGCAACATCCCATGCCTCAATAAAGAGAGGTTGAGCCCTCTTATGGTGTCACAACCCTAATGGGGGTCTGCAAACCCTTGGAGGGGTTGCAAACTCTAAGATAGGGCTCGTGCCTTAAAAAGTGCCCCATTTTGGTACAAGGCTCAACAAGGACTTGCATAGGTTAAATATTTTTGGTATCCTTAAATTTTTTTATTTTTTTTCAACCAATTTGAAATAAACTATGAAAATGTGTTTTTTTTTAAATTTTATTTTTATTTGTCAAAAAATAATTATTTAGTTTAAAAAATTGTATTATATTGTGTAAGGACAAGCTGCATGGTGCAAAAGAAAAAAATTATCTCAAAAGACAACTTTCTTTGAAATCAACAAATTAATTGTTGACCTTTAAGTTTTTGGACCTCTTGGACATGATCACAAGGTCAAATTCAATCCAAAATGCTTCAAAAATATATGACTATCTTCTAGATTTGATAACCAACTTTCAACTTCAAACCTTTGTAGATTTGGCCTTTAATGTCTAATTAGGACAAAACAAAAAGCAAATTCAACTTTTTTTAGCACTTTGAATGCAATGGTGAGCTCAAATTTACACACTAATTTTTCAAATGCACTTGTAATACAAAGTTAAATAGAAATCCCCCTAAAATTTGGTATTTATATCACATCTTTTTGATTCTCTAGATCATCTAAGGATACAAAAGAAGAACGTACTCAATGCTTCAAGAAAACACAAGAGCTTCACTCAAGATCTCTTAAAAAACTAAGCAAAGACACCCAACAAGCTATGATACCATATAAGATTTGACTATGGAGATAGCCATCCAAGATCTAAAAGCCTAATGAAAAGTACGAAGTACTTAGAAGATCAAAATGACAAGAATAAACTATATACCTATCAAATAATACAAATTAAATGTACATACAATGTATGGCAAAGCCTTGGTTATATAGACCAAGGTGAGACATAGGACAACATGCTATGAGACATGAAGTGATTCAAACGCCCTAAAAGTGCCCTGCATAAACTTGAGTGATAAGTTATGAGAAGGGCCCAATACTAAAGCTAGTTAAGAAATAATCCTATTCACAATGACACTAAGTCTTAGTATTTAAAGGCCAACTACATTCATTTCACTCCCTATCTCATCCTATGTCATTTGCACTGAAGGAAAAATCATTAAAAGAACACCTAAATTGATGTACAAAAAGGAATCAAAACTTAACATAAACATTTACATGTTTAAAGTTTCTTGCCCTTGATCCTTCACACTATTGTAAAGTCAATCTTTTTTAGGGTTGACTTGGGAGAAAGTGTCCCCCCAACAAATTGACATCCCTCTAAAAATATTCTTAAATATGACAAATCTTTTAAGAGAACAAACATCAATGACTAGAGAGGAGAAGTGCATGATTTGCATGTTTAGATCCACAAACTATATGACAAATCTATGCCTAAAGAATTATCTCAAACAAATAAACATACTTAAAAAGAAACAAACCTTACACAAAATTCAAGATGAAATATAAAAAAAATCTAATTCCGATTTCTAAAATAGAAAATTCCAAGACTAAATCATAATTACCTATCTTCGTTCCTAAAATTAAATACATCTACCAACACATTTAATTTGCTATTTTTTTTATATTTAATTGTTCAAATATCACTCCTACAAGTATCATTACTTATTCCAAGCTAATTTATGTGCATTGCATGCATTTCATTATATTAAACTAATTAAAAAGAAAAAAGGAATTTCCTCCTTTATTATGTTCTCCTTCGATCCCCTCTTTTATTACATCGTTGATACAACGTTCGGATAACACGCCTGACAAGAACAGAAGGCAAAACACAGGCAGATAAAATAGGTAGAAGGAAACATATTAATTGATAGATATGCAGAGCTATTATATAGCCGCGTAGGTATCAATGAAATCTGCAGGGTTTTCAACTTTTCCAACGGCCATATTACTATAAAAAGCCTGCCTGAATTGGGAAAATGTAAAAGGCCTGTAACATCGTGGATGATCATCGTCTACAAGCTCCTCTGGAGCAGTAATTTGTTGATCTGGATGAAACTGGACAAAATAAGGTAGGGATATGCGATTCTTCCATCCTTTGTAAACAACCCTGTGCTCCGCGCTGCGATACCTGCCATTGCTCCATGCCTGCACGGTGCACAAATTCATCCAGCCAGACAAAAATATTACAAATACAACTCGGAAACCTTAGATAATACTGTTCACAAATATTGTTGATTTCAGAAACCCTAGATAATTGGCTACACTGCAGACGAAACAATTTATTATTGATTACAGAAACCCTAGATAATTGAGTACATTGCAGAAGAAACGATTTGAATTGATTCCAGAAACCGTAGACTATGAAGTAGATTGCAGACAGAACAAGTATAATTGATTCCAGATAGCCTAGATAATTGAGTACACTGCAAAGGAAACAATTATAATTGATGACAGAAACTAAAGATATCTGAGTATACTGCAGATGAAACAGTTATAATTGAATCCAGAAACCCTAGGCAATATGATATAGTGAAGACAAAACAATTTGCAAACAAAATATAATGGAGTTTTCAGACCTTCATACTGTCGCCAACATTAATGACAAATGAATGAGGAAGAGGCTTCACGTTCACCCACTTCCCTTCCTTTGATCGAACTTGGAGACCGCCCTCCTTGTCCTGATAAAGGATAGTAAAGCAGCCGATATCTGTATGAGAACGCGGGATCTCCTCCTCCATTGGCATCTTTCCATCTGAGACATAGATGTTTATACGCATGTGACTCGAGCAATTTTCGAAGTCAGTATGGTAGACAGTCTCCACGTCCAATCTTAGGCTCGCTATTATGATTTTACTGATCTTGCTTGCCAGATCAGCCACAGAGACGGTATATGTTCGAATTGCCTCGCTGCCAAAACACGGTTTAAATAGCAAACAATGAACGAATTTTAATGGGTTAAGAAACGGAACAATGCAGCGGGAGGGTTAAAAAACATACCAGAACTTTGGGTTTCCTTCCTCCGGCCATATCTTGTCGCATACTTCCTGCACCGAATTTGAATGAGGCAGTTCCGTGAAACAGAAGTTCTGAATCCAAGGTGTACGAGTGTATCCATTCTTTGGCTTCGAAACGGAAGCCTTTCCTATAATTTTTGTAGGGTTGGAAGTGGCTCCGTTTTCTTCAATTTCTCCAGTGCTAGAAGTGGCCGCCTTTTCTTTAGCGTCTGCAGGGTTAGATGTGAAAAGCTTTTCTTTAATTTCTGGAGGCAGTGCGCACAGCTGTGTGGTCAGAGACTCAACATTTTGGAGAAGATCTGCTGGAATTCCATGGTTTACAACATATAAAAATCCCCATTCTTCACAGGCCTCTCTGAATGTGGCCAACACGGGATTGCCCGTCTCTTGTTGTCCATCAATCGCATGGGAAATTTGTGAAATGTCAACCACAGGGAGAATAACTTCATTTTCCTGCGAACAAGACATGGCACCACTGAGCCTTTTTCCACCCACAAGCGCAGTAATAATACTATGTATGTTACAGTTTAATCAAATTCCTTCAGGATGTTCTTTAATAGCTGCAGAGGAAGATAAGGAAGGGGACATACAATAGACAGAAACATTAAAAAATATTAAGGAACGCAGACAGTGAATAGACAGAATTATTAAAAAAATTGTGGAGGAAATTTCCGTGAAATGGAAAGCAGACACACAGGTGTACAACTACATAGACAAGGAAACAGGCAATTTCAATGAATATGACGGCAAACAAGCATTTTTTCAATAAAGGAAGAGAAAAAGCCTTAAAATTTGGGAACATAAGGAAAGATAATGAAAGCAAACAAAAGGCTCAATAAAAGAGGGAACATAAAAATTGGATTTTTTTTTTTGAAGGAAATTTCAATGAAAAGTAGAGAGCCTGTCATACACGTAAATATCTGCAAATTTAATAAAGGAAACGGTTATTTCCAACAGTAGACCTTTAATAGCAGGAGAATAACCATAAACATTTAGCCCCTTCAATCAATAATCAACATGTTTCTAAGAAATTTGATGAAAAATTTGAGTGCTCAAGTTTGGAGGTGATATTTCAATTTTTTTGAGTTACAGATTGAAATGTGTGATGATTCAATCCACCATTTTGTTAGTATAATTATTTTGAAACAATTTTTTTGGGATTGATCATGGACAAAAGAAAAAGGAATGTTATTTGCTGTCATCTTTCAGCTATTTTTTTGGCATGTTTTGTGTTAGAAAGAAGCTTTTTTTAATATAGATCTTCATAATATGTTGTTAGAAACACAAAATATGGTTTTGTAGCTCGTTTTGATGGGTGAAACAACATTTTCACTAAATGACCATTTTTCAACCAGTCATACGTTTTCCATACTCTTCTTCCACAAAATTGTGAAGGGTGTATTATTAATTTTTAAAAGCTTCTAAATTTTGTAAATAAAATATTGTTTATTTTTAAAAGCTTCTAAATTTTTCCGTCATTTATGTGGATGTTTTTTTAAAAACTAAAAACCTGTGCAATAATTTGAAGTTTCAGTTTAAAAATTTATTTATTTTCTATTTTGTAATCATATTTTGTTACCTTATTTTTATTTTTATTATAAATTAAAATTACAGTTAAGATATATATATTTTTTTTATAATTTTATACTATTTTCAACATTAATTATATAGAATAAAATTTAATAATAAATCTAAATTTTAAAAAATATGTATATATATAATCTGTTTCTTATAGGCAAACTCTTAATATTTCATTTTTTGTCACATTGTGGTGGTTACAATTTCGATTTCTGTTTCTGATCACATAGCATAATAATGTTGTGACTGATTCTATGAGACAGATTATTATATTTAATACGGAAAAGTAGATACTCATTAGTTTTTCCAAATCATATTGTTCATCAGAAAACATAATGCTAAAATTTTATTCAGATATTATTTTCAAAATTGTCTTTCTTTATTTTTAATTGCAGAGGTTCCAAAGAACATTTAAAGACCAACTATCATTCAGATGAGATTAAATTTCTAATTCTACATCTCTATAAAAATGATATCCTAGCTCCAAAATATGCTAAAGTTCAGAGTTTAATCTCATTTTCATGTTGTGACACTTTCAGAGCTCTTTTCAGTGTTGTTAGCAGGCTCTGGACAGGATATTCGTCTTGCTTTAATCCTGTTTTATCTCTCTATTATGATGAGACTACTAGTTTTTTCTTGGCAGCCTGTTGACTATTTTTTTTTTTTACACTGTTTAATTTTTATTTTTTTAAATAACATCTTCAACTTGTTCTACAACAAATTTTCAGATTTTTAAGGCATTTGGTGAGACGGAAACCTCACCGGAAATCAGACTCATGATAAAGGATGAAAAGTGAGGAACAACTTAGGCAACTCAGATGCCAATCCTCGTGTCACGATCATCCATTGTTGTGGCCTATTTTATTGGTGACTCTGCCCCACGTAAAAGCTTCGCCTGCGCTTAAAAACTAGATTCTATAAAATTAAAAACTCGAGAGACACTAGATTCTATAAAATTAAGCGACAGCAGGAAGAAAACAAACCTACGCGTCATGAGGGCAGCGTAGGAAAGCAATTGAGATAATTGTATTTTTATTAAAATAAAAATAACAAAATCTTATAGCTACATTCATTGTATTCGATTGTATGTTAAAAGTAAAATGTTTTGTATTTCTATTGTAACGGCCGGTCTGAGAGTGACAATTCATAGATGTTGAACAGGCAGTGAGTAACGAGGATGCACCTTGCACTGGCAATGCAGCTGATTGTGAATCAAGGAGCTGCACCCACCTCTGTGGATGGGATAATTGTTGGTGATAGTGAGGAAATTCTTTGCTGTCTTATTTTACGTAAATTCACTACACTACGTTGACGTGGCAAGCCATTACAAAACCCGGGTTCTTATTATCCTGGAGAAAAAAAAGTAGAGGATAAAAATTTACGAAGGAAGTAGATATTTTTTTTAAGTGTTTATCTGTCTATTTCTAAATTTATTTTAAAGCTCTCCTAAATAAATTATCCGACTGGCTGTTTGGTTTGTTTCGGTAAATGAAGTAAGTTTTTCGCTTTATCTCTACCTGCTACTGATTTTGTTTTTGAACAGAAGACGTCTAATTAAATTTTTCTACCACATTTAGAATGGCATAATTCGCCAGAGTGAAGGTAGTCATCGATCGGCAGAACATACCTAACATATATCCCCTTCTGACCACATAGGCTTCAATACCATTGTAATCTCCAGGCCTGAAAACTGCACAGCATAACCAAATATAAGTGCAGTTTATGCTCGAATAATTTTAACATGCTAATTTCTTTTAGAATTAGCTGCCTGTTGACTGAATCACTCATTGCATATAAGTGGCTGAGAACCCAACTTGCAGGGAGTTCACCAATCCCATTTTTGGATTCTAGCTCAAGTATGTTCAACCCTGGAATCTACCCCCACAATTAGTCCTGCTAAGCTTCGTAATTTGTTTGGAAAAACTACAACAAAGTATTTTGCCTTTTGAAGTTTGACTTGAATATATGCTCAGGTGATTTCCAAAAAATTTAAAAATGCTAATGTAAACTCGGCTAGTTATCAGGTACTGCACAATTATCTGGAGTGTGAAAATTAGAGAGATCCAAGGAGCAGAAACATAGATATTAACTTTGGGCAACTGGCACGTACTCTTCTGTTGGTAAATTACCCCTTTTGAAGCCAGATTGGGGGCATACCTTCGGCTTAATGATATAACTAAGCACCACATGAAGAGTTTGATGCAAAATGATACTCAATATTACACATTAATATATCTTAGGGGAATTTAAACCTAGGTCTTTGCTATGATTGTTGACAATTTGAGCTCATTCCAATTGACCCCCACTGGCTATGCCATTGTTCAAGATTTTTGAATTTGCAAACGTAAGTGTCGAGGCTCAAGGGAAATCTTCAAGTGTAGGGTAGGCACTAGGCAGCAGTTGCAGAAAGTCAAGATAATTTCATTGACCTTGATCTTACACCTGATCAAATGAGGAATCACTCAAAACACTGCAAATCAGAAGAGCCCAGTAGTCTTAAACAAAGCTTTCCCTGCCTGATTGGGTTTTGTTTCGAAGTTAAAAGTCCAAAGACTTACCTATGCATACCAGGCAAGAGGGTTTCTCTGGGCATCGGCTCAATCAGAAATCCAATGCACTTGAGTCTTGCATTGATTTTATACTCTGGGTATCAACTACCAGGGAACCTTCAGAAATCGTCCTTCATACAGTCCACATTCACACTCCACAACCCTAATCCCCTGTAAATTCAAATTTGAGTCGGAAGTCCATTAGTCCCATCTTCACAGGTCCACACAGGCATTGCCTAAGGTACCCAACACTACAAATCATCCTTTTTATTTATCAACTTTTCCTCTGCATTACCAATATCTCCATTGTTGGGCTTAGCAACGGTGTCGACGTGGAGGAGCTGCAGCCATTGCCATCTTTTCCTCTTGCATGTAGCCATGACCTCTTTGAGATTAGTGTCCAAGTTTTCATGTATATAGATACTAAGGAAGTAGAGTGTCCTTGGTGTGAAGTTAAATGTCTCCTGCCATCTTGACCATGCTCTTCTGCCTCTACAAGCTGCCCTGCCTTTGATAACCCAAGAATCAAGAATCTCACTCTCTTTATCCATGTAGCATTGCTTTCTTAGAAGATACCAATTCTAGTACTGGTTAGGGTTTGAGGGTTTGGTTCATAGGTTTAGTCCAAAAAAACATAAAAATAATAAATATATACAATGTACATATTTGCAGCAGTAATTAAGTTCAGAATATCGCATAACTTATATAATAAACAAAACCACCAAAGTTAAAAATACTACAATGTCAATTAGTTAAACTCAAATGTCATGTTATATATTAATTTATTCATTGTTCAAACTTTAGTATTAAAATTAAAAATAATAATGTCAACAATCAGCAACCAAGCTTCAGTGTCATATTGGTCTTCAAAAATATCGTCACCACCATCAATGTTAAATAATGTAGGTTTTAGTATAAAAGAGAAATCATAAGGAATGTCATTGAAACTCACATGCTTGCTAGTTTGCTCATCTTTGACTTCAAGTGCAGCAAGTTGGGAAGTGGAAGAATTCAAGTCAGAATGCTTTGTCTTAATATCTCACTTCCTCGTGTCCACTTCCTTGTAGCCAATTTGTCTGTATGAAAGGAGGTGCAAGTTGGAATGCACATACACAAGTCTTTTTGCCTTTTTAAAGTGCAGTCGGTTGTGCCTTACCGAGTGGATAAAAGAGTATATGTTCCAATTCTTCTTAGATGCAGATGAACTAGCAACTTATTGAGACAAAGTTTGAAAGTTAAGAGATACAAAATTTAAAAACTAAAAAACTTATAAATGGAACTTCAAAGATTAAAAAAGGAAACATTTATAAAACTTAGTTGCAATAAAACTTTGATCACAAGAGGTTGTAAGTGTTGGAATTGTTGGCCATGGAAGTACCACCAACTATGAGCATCCTTCTTCAACTTGTCACAGAGAACTTCAATATTTTGACCATTGACCATTGGAGTGTACAAAATCAATGAGCTCATTCGTGACTATATCTTGCAAATCACGATCAAGGGAAAGTCTACAAAATGTTGCCTTGTACCCATCAGCAACTTCAAAATCTCTATTTGGGGCAATCCTCGTTGGCATAGAAAGGATCTAAACACTATGCTATTTTGAATTCAATGTGAAGGCAAGATTTAGTGGAGTGGTCAATGAGTTCCATCTCTTCAATAATTTTGTGCAATTGTTTGAAGAAAGTATTTTTAGGGTCTTACTCCTCATTTATGATAGTCATTTTCTCAATCATTGAGTTGATGCCATCACATATCTTTCTCAAACAAGGGCCATCTATGTCAATAAACAAATCATACTCACAATGTGTTTGGTGAAAATAAGGAGATATTTGACATGATCCCACCAAATGTCATCTAACATCATCTGCTTAATACTTGTTGCCCTCTTAGTAATGAATTGCTTCCATATTTATCAATTTTGGCTTATGACTATGTTGGAAAGTGCTTCTTGAACCTTCACAAGTTGCCTATTGTGTTGGAGGCAAAACAAGTCTTAGCAACCTCTGTGAAATTAAAACAAAAGAAGACACAGCTAGTTAAAAAAGATTACTAAAATGAAACATAAATATCAAAAAAATCATAATGTTTTATTTACCTTCAACAACTCTAATTTTGAGAATGATTTGAAAGTGTTCTATGACATGTGCTGGTTGGTGATGAAAATTTGGATGTCTTCAGCCTCGACATACACTTGTTTGGTCCAATCAATTTTGGTGCCAATTTTTTGTAGCACAAGGTGCCCAAAAGATGTGTACATAACACTCTTCAACCAATAAACCAATTACTCTATAATTTTGAGCATTGTTTGTTATCCTCAATGGTTGTTATGAGGATGTTAGGAATAAATACACTGTCCTTCACCTCCCCCTCACAATCCACTACTCTAAAAAAATATTTCCCCTTTAGGGGGCACTATAACAACATTGATTAATGGCCAATTTTTTGCATCCTTTCATCCATTGAGAACAATAAACACCCTTGTCTTAGCCCACAAATCCCTTATAGGATGAATCCTCTACAAACTTCACTTCCTTCTCCAGTAAGGTGCTGCACACTTTCTCAAAACCCAAGCTCTTGTATCTTTTTGAAGCCTCATTAATTGTTTGGTGAGAAAACAACATTGAAAACCAATCCATTTATATAGACACATCTTGTAATGTGTTGATTTGCAATCTCTTGAAACTCGTTATAAAATGACATTTCCAACAATTCCTTTGATCTCTTATTTAGAATGACTGCAAGTTGTTCTTCAAATGTGGCAAAAAAATGGTGGCTCTTTACCACAAGTTCAAGATTAGTTGGAGGGGGGCCATCATTCCTTGAGATCTTTTTTTACCAAAAGATGATTTGATCTACAACTTGTTGCTTAATCTACTTTCCCTCATTCACTAACAATGTTATGGATTGTTTTGTTAGAATGTATACACAATTCTTTCTTGGATCAATTTTGTTGCCCTATCCAAGAATGCCATACAAATAGCCTTTCACGCAACTATATGAGTTTGAATACTTAACACTACACTCATTGCAAATCCAAACATGACCTACCACCTAGAACTTGCTATACCATTTCAATATATTTTCAAAGGGGAGAATTTGGGTTTATTTTGAAGTAAGGTTAGCCAATGGAAATAGAACTAGTTGCCACTATAATCTATATGACAACAAATTTGATAAACATCTCATTTGAAACAAATGAAAACATATATAACCAAACTCATTCAAATTTTTTAAGTATATGCCATTGTAATAAAATAACTTGCACAAGAGAAGAAGATAATATGAAATATGCTGCAAATACTTGATAATAATGTCACTTTGAGGGGGATATCTCCAATATTCTTCAATATGAACTCAATACTCAACATGATGATAATAACTAACGTACACCTCTTATATATACCATACTTATGCCTTGGATACCACCTAGGCTGACTTAGATACTTAAGTATAACTCTTAGGATGATCTAAATACATATATATGATTATAATAATGATTATGTAACTTATTTAAAAGTCAAGGTAGCCACAAGTTGACTATTCATAACACAATACACACTATAGGGTTAGGGGCATAACAGTCATGGATTTATAAAAGAATACAAACAAAACAAGAGAGTTCATTTGTAAAACAAAAATGCAAGAAAAAAAAACTTACCTCTTTTGTAAAAATCTCTCTATGATTTCTTTGGCAGCAAATGGGTTTTTCCACATGCATAGGAATAGTGAACCAATCACTTTGGAACCTTTGTTGATCAATCTTCAATCTATTTGTATGATGGCAAGCAATAATAAATTTTTTGCAAGAATGAATGGTCCTTTCAAATGCTTTAGAAGGCACTTTTTAGGGTTAAGGACTCATTTTTATGCATCCAGAGTCAAAGTTGAATGCCTAAAACAATTAAAAAAACAAAAAAAAAAAAACTTCAATGGGCTTCACTATGGATTCTACAAAATTCTGTTGTGTTTGAATTGGATTGAATTGAACTCATCCTATAAGACCAATAGGACCTCAGCCATATCCCCCACTTGACTGCACCAAACTTTGAACTAATAGCAGATCATACTTGATTTGGGGGTCACTAACTAGAACTGGTAACATAGCTTTTCGTAGCTTTTCTCATTCATGACAAAAGCCTCTACTTTGTCATTTAGTTTTCTCCCCTTGGTTTCATTTGCTTCCTCACCTTTAAAGACATTGCACACTAAATTTTAAAAACAGTCTAGAGTCCAAACTTTAGAGACTACGATATCCATGCCATGAAAGATATGAAGGAAAAGAACTCAACAACTAGGAAAGAAACTGAGTTGGAAGATGATTATTGCACACCTATAGTGTTTTGAGTAGAAGTGAATCAATGCCCACAAATAGGTTTGCCAAATGTCTTGTGGTCTTGTCTAATTCAGCTAAGTCACATTGTGCCTCTAATCAAAGGTTGCTAAAGAGAAACGAACTGTGTTCCATGATGTTTTAAGGATAGGGATGGTGGGATGATAGTCTGAGGGCCATTTTTTGGGAACAATGAGGGTATATGTATATATATATATAACAGCAGCAATAAATTTAAAATATTTAAACATATGAATGTCATGATAGCAATAGAATAACAATATTGAGCTGGAGCAGTACTGGGATGGGTGACCTCCCTGGACGGACCAGTGCTTCACCTCTGTGAGCATCACCTAGATGCAATGAGTGCTAAGTGGACCATTCAATATCATGAGAGATGGGTTCTTGTGAACCACTACTCATGGAACATGGGTCAATGAGTTTGACTCGAAACTACACGGTTGAATCCTGATAGCAATATCATAATTTGACACGCTGTGGAAAAATACCTCCTACTTATCAATTGATGAGCTAAAGGGGCTCTATTATGAATGGTTCATAAGGCACAACACTTGCTGAAGGTTTTGCAAATGGGGTAACAACTCAAGCGGGCTTAACCTTGGAGAAAACTCCTGGTTAAGCGGCAGCTGGAGCAGTATCGGGATGGGTGACCTCGGGACGGACCGGCTTCACCTCTGTGAGCATCACCTAGATGCAATGAGTGCTAAGTGGACCATTCGATATCATGAGAGATGGGTTCTTGTGAACCACTACTCATGAAACATGGGTCAATGAGTTTGACTTCGAAACTACGGTTGAATCGATAGCATATCATAATTTGACATCTGTGGAAAAATACCTCCTACTTATCAATTGATGAGCTAAAGGGGCTCTATTATGAATGGTTCATAAGGCACAACACTTGCTGAAGGTTTTGCAAATGGGGTAACAACAAGCGGGCTTAACCTTGGAGAAAACTCCCTGGTTAAGCGTGCTTGAGCTGGAGATACTGGGATGGGTGACCTCCCGGGAGGACCAGTGCTTCACCTCTGTGAGCATCACCTAGATGCAATGAGTGCTAAGTGGACCATTCGATATCATGAGAGATGGGTTCTTGTTGAACCACTACTCATGAAACATGGGTCAATGAGTTTGACTTGAAACTACACGGTTGAATCCGATAGCGATATCATAATTTGACACTTGTGGAAAAATACCTCCTACTTATCAATTGATGAGCTAAAGGGGCTCTATTATGAATGGTTCATAAGGCACAACACTTGCTGAAGGTTTTGCAAATGGGGTAACAACAAGCGGGCTTAACCTTGGAGAAAAACTCCCAGTTAGCTTGAACTGGCGTCTGGGATGGGTGACCTCAGGGGCCGGACCGGTCTTCACCTCTGTGAGCATCACCTAGATGCAATGAGTGCTAAGTGGACCATTCGATATCATGAGAGATGGGTTCTTGTGAACCACTACTCATGAAACATGGGTCAATGAGTTTGACTTGAAACTACACGGTTGAATCCTGATAGCAATATCATAATTTGACACGCTGTGGAAAAATACCTCCTAATTTTCAATTTCATTATTCAAATTTTAAAGTTGAAAGTTCAAACTCAAAGTCATAAACTTCAAATTATAGCTATGCCTCATTAAGCTATCAATATCAAAGGAGCTATCTATGTCACTCTCCGGCTGAAGCAATGGTTTGGCCAATGGAAATTCAACAAATCTTGGTTGCACCTCCTCTTGTCAATCTGCCTAAATTTTTTAGGATCAACATCCCAACATGTTGCTAGTGTCTGTTGATACTCGGTACTCTACCAGTTCTGAAGTCTCAACTCTCAAGGCATTATGAACTGCAACTAACTTTTTTGCTTGTTTAGAGGCAAGCTTGTTTCTCTTGATCGAGTGGATGAATCCATAGGTAGACTAATTCCTCTCTGCAGCAAAAGAATTAGCAATCTGTGAGAGTAGATGAATAGTAAATTTCTTCAACTTTGGTGCGTCCTTCCCAAGAAATTTCCACCATATCCCTGTCCGACCTAGCTTTTGGTTTGTTGAATGTAGGACTTTGAAGATCAGAAAATGGAAACCACTACTCCTAAAGTGCTTTCTCATTGCTATACATCTTAAGAAGGGCCTTTATAAATCCCTTTATTACCTCATCATCCTTAGAAGGAATAATTCAGCCAAGTTTAGGTGCATACCACTTGAGGTTAAGACCATATGCAACCATATGAAGAGGGGTGTTCATTGTATTCCACTTCTTTGTGACAATAGGCCCGATATGCTCCTCATAGAATTGTAATTCAAGATCCTTGTTACGAATTGATTGCCTCATTTGGTCAAACATGATATCAAAAGTCTCACAAATCTCTCTAAGGCTAGGAGACTTTGTGTCAGCATGTGTGATTAACCCCACAATAGGTGATATGATAGAGCAAATATGTCTATAAGCAACATTTAAAAAATTATAAGACATTGAGAATATTAAAAATTTAAATTTTAAATTAAAAATAAAATATTAAAAATTTAAATTTTAAATTAAAAATAAATATTAAAAACAAAGTAGAAACACATTAAATAAAAAATTCTTGCCCGATATTGGACCACCATGTGTTATTAAGCACCTTTTCTCTCATTTTTTTCTCTTCTTTTGTCTTTAATTGGGCCCACTTTTTTCACTCTCCACAAACCACCATGGATTGTAGAGCATCTTGCACCTCTAGCATCCTCTCTAGTAAAATAAAATAACTAGCACATCTAGTCTATATTGGTTTGAGGAAGTTTTTTCTTGAATAAGATTGGAATAATACAAGTGAAGTGTGATGGTTACATACAAACATTTGTATGTCTTTACTTTTAGCCTATGTCACCATATTCGCCGAATTTTCGGTATGAAATTCAAAATTCGTCAAATTTCTAAAAAAATTATAAAATTTGATCAAATTCGTTCAAGTTCGTACGCTCTCTGGAAATCGTCGGCGCCCTCTTTGGAAATCATCGGAGCCCTGTCTGCAAATTGTCGGCGCCATCTGTGTCGGGTTTTAAACGCGATTTGCAATCTCCGTCGAAAGGTAGGTCTCCTCTGCATTTTTTTGTTTTGTTTTGAAGCTGGAAATCTAGGGTTTTAGGTGCGAGCATGTGTCCCGGACGTAGATTGACTCAATCGAGCAAAGGGATATAGAATCAGAGGCAGTTGTGGCATACCTTGTTTCCCTCCATTCGGCCCTTTCTTTTCATTATTGTAAATTTTCTTATTTTATTTATATTAGATTTAGTATTAGGTTTTATTATTTTATTAATATTAGATTTACTATTTATTTTAGGTTTTATTATTTTATTATTATTAGATTTACTACTTTATTATGTATTATGTATTCACGTATATTTAAATTAAATCTTTTAATATTGTATTATTTTTTATATATTAGGTTTTTAATATTTTATAAAATGTGAAATATTAAATATTTTATTATTTTAATTTTTATTTGTATTAAATTTATATTAATAAATTAATTTAATATATGTAATGATTTCCTTAAATTATTTAGACAATTTTGTAGATATATTATTTATATTTATAAAAAAATTACATAAGGCGAATTTAATCCGAATTTTATACTTTTCAAAAAATTTCCTTGCCGAATTTCATCTAAATTTCAAAGCTGCCGAATTCGAATTTGAATACGGTGACTTAGCTTTTAGCCATTGTTGTCTTCACCTGATCTATTTTACCAATGTCTTTCAAAGCATTGTTTAAAGCATGTACACAACATGGATTCCAAAATATATATTTTTTGTCTTTATCCTTATTAGTGCTTAACTTGGCAAATTGTAGCATGGGTTTTTTGGGGTTTAAGGGGCCTTTTGCAAATTACTAAAAAGAGGATGAAGGGCATGCAAAACAGCCTTGTGGAGTTCAAATAGGACTCGTGTTTGGATTTTCCGAAGAATGATAATCTCCAACACTCCTTTCAACTTGCAGTTTGTTCACTTCTCCAATAATCTCATTTGCATTGTCATCACTATTGCTAGTGCTCATTTTTTATGTCAAAGATGTTTCAAAGGTTTGAACTTGGTAGCATTGTTGAATTGTGGTACTTTTTAAGTTTTTGTGTGATAGTAAAATGAAAAAATATTAAAAGTAATTACAAACACTCCCTAATAGGCTAACTGTTATGCATTAAAAAATAATAACAATAACAACCAAAGAGACATACCTTGATGTCAAATGTCTGAACCAATTGATGTTAGATATCTTTGTAAACATTCATTTATAGTCTTCTTTAAATTTGATCACCTACCTTGCAAAATATGCACTTCTCAAACTTTTGAATGATTGCACTACTAAACTAAATTGTGAATTGTCAATATCTCTTGCTACTCTACTAGAGCATCACATTAGAGGAGCTCTTACCCCATAAATTAAATAGATTATAGCTTTGTCCACAATGATTCAAAAGTCCTTAAATTAGGGACAAAAACATGGCAAAGCATAGGTCCATAAGCCCATACAAAATTCTATCTGAAATGTAAGAAGTGGCAAGACAGGGATTTAAGCTATTCGCAGCCTCCAACAAGAATATCACTAGCAATACCAAATAGAAAATATTCAAGTTTCACTTTCAACATAATAAGGGGCATGGGAGGATTTGTGGGGACCCCATGCCTGTTTTAAAGCTAATATTTTTTGCCTGATGTCTATTTTTTTTAAACATTACCAAATGTGATTTTGACATTAGGGACATCAAGCCATCCCCCATATGGTCAAGGGATGTCTCAAATGTCCTTGATCGCCTCATCAATGACCAGAAGCCCCCTACGTGTTTCCTATTACTTACAATTGAGATGCATTTTCGAAATGTTTTGGAAAATTAGAGTTTTTTGGGGACAACTAGGGGACATCCCCTACTGTCTAGTTATACTTGAAACACTGGGGATGAGGACGAGGGTTTGAGGGTCAAGGACACAACCCCATGGAACACAAGAAATATATGAAAGAGAAATTGTTTCACCCTCAAAGTTATAATGTAGCTAGAGATTGGTATTGTGGTGTATTAGGTACTATGAAATAAATGTTGTAGTAAAAAATAAAAAGGTGGGGGTTTTCCCACTAGTTAATTAGAGTAAAGTGTTCATCTCATATGCACAGGACAGCAGTAGTTGTTTATAGCAAGACTATATTGTAAGGTCTTAATAAGTGTAAAACATCAATTTTGAATATTGTAATTGGAATTTATGCTCTATAGGAGGTTTTCCCCCTCGAAGTGACTATAAGGAAGGGGTTCCATGGGGGGGCTTTAGGATCTACTTTTAAGGAGCAGGAGTCTCTTGAAGTCAAAAAAAAAAAATACTATAGGATTAATTGGAATCTTTTCCTGAAGAATAGCAGCTCCTACCTTTTAGGACTGTAGATTTGAGGGGGTGAAAATGGGGTGGAGCTGGAGATTGCCCCTATAGTTTAGGAATTTTATCTGCCATTTGTCAATCATCTCAACTTTTAGATTCCCGCAAAAAACAATTGGAGGGAAAATGTCATGTATTTACTTGTTTTTATCTCTACAATTATAATACACTCCATCCAGAGTAGCCGTGAACAGTGTGTGCACAGCAGCAACTAAGTTCATGGGATCACCAGCTTCCTTAAAATTTGGAGCTTAATATTTGAAGCTGAACTGCGCTACTAAGTTCATGGGACCACTAGCTTTAAAAATTTCCTAAAAATTCTCAGCAGCACCCATTGAAACTTTTTAGGAAGCCCCCTCCATGGGACCCCACACTTATATGGTGCTACCTACCTTAAGAGTTTGATATTTTAATATATATTGCAGCATTTCTATTATCTTATGTGAGATTTGTAACATCTAGTATCAAAGCTTTTTATAGAAAAAAGTGGGAAGAAATTTTTGTTGCTGGTTTTGTCCATTAAGGCCAAATTTATTATAGAGGTTTACGTGCCTCACACAAGTCTTCAAAAAAGGAAATTTTAAATTCATTGGAAAGAGGACTTCGAAAGCTTTCCAAAAAGTGGTTCCACTAAAGATTTGGATTAATATGAAGGGAGACATGGTGATCTGAAATTGACCTTGCGATTTTGATTTCTCAAAGAAATTTGATGCACGATTTTTGAAAAAAGAAATCATAGCTTGCTATCTAGGTGAGAAAATTAAATTATTTTTCTTTTTTTTCAAATGGATATAAATATTTAAATTTACTTTTCTATATTATTTTCTTTTCAGAATTGTGAAAGAAAAATAGATTTCTCAAACCCTAGATTTCATGGAGATTCCTAAGGGTGATCTAGCTGAAGTTATGAAATTAATGAAGGCATATAGAAAAGGATTGAATGCACTTAAAGATGTTTCTCATAAATATAAGGTTGATTATCCTATATCTATTGTTCATTCATATGTGGAAAGGGAATATGAAAATGAAATAGATGCATGGCAAGATTTGGATGATCACTACATAGAATGGTATGAGGATTTATTTCAGTTGGGTGAAAGTACTTTATTTGAGCTTCTCTTTGAAGAATTTCCTCTACATGAAGAAAATTATGTTGAGCCTACTTTTGATGATATTCTTTTATTTTTATGATAAGTTCACCAATGAAGATGATATGGCAAGGGATTTTGTTTCAATAGACAATAATTTCTTTGATCTTCCATTGGGTATCAATGTTGTTCCACAAGTTTTATTTTCCTCATCTCAATAAGCAGTGAATCATTTTGATCACATGTTTATGAGAGTCATCTACAATCAAAGAAAAAAGAAGCAGACTGAGACAACATGGACGAGTTTCAACTTGTTCTTCAAGCTTTAGTGATAATATGTTTTGTTATGTAACGTAAATGAGTTATTATAAAGCTCATATTTTGTTACATTCTATGTAGTTGACTATTATGTATTTCTTCCCATGTTTTGAGGACAAAACATGCTTAGTGAAAGAGAATGTATTGTACCTAGAGATATGGTATCATGGTGTATTATGCACTATTAAATAAATGCGAGGATAAAAAATAAAGGCGTGGGTGCATATGCTTTGTAAGTCATCCCACTAGTTAATTAGAATAAAGTAATTATCTTACATGCATCGGATAGTAATAGTTTTATCTAACAAGACTCAGTATTGTAAGGGCTTATGAAGTGTAAAACATCAATCTTGGAATATTGTAATTCAAGTTTATGCTCTATAGGAGGTTTTCCCCTCAAAGCAGCTATTTTATGGTGTTTCCCTACCTTAAGGGTTTGATCATTTCTCAATAGATTGTAGCATTTCTATTATTTTATGTGAGGTTCACAACAGAAGTTTTGTCCCAATGACATTTAAGACGAATCAAATACTCATAAATGAGAGCAAAAGTAAATATATGAAGCATTTTATAAAAGATAATTAGAAAATAGTATTACTATTAGGGATGGTTTTATATTTCAAATTGTTTTGACTTGTATTTCAGACAACTAATTGTTTATTAACTAACTGTGTGAGCTTTTTAAGATTGAAACTTAAACTCTGTAATTCACAACCTGGCCATTTTAAGTTACCTTTTTGAAGAAATGTTAGAATGATTGAGATGAATACTGATTGCATTATGTGGCTTGAATAGTTCTATCTATAGGCGTGTGGATTGTGTGGGTATGCTTTACAACTCATAATTACCTTCTTGAAATTTTTGGGTTTCTTGAATTCGTTTAAGTTGGCGATGTTTTCAGGCATCATGCAATCACTGTTTTCAATACATACTTAGGTTTTTAATGATGTTTTTACATCTAGGAAGAAAGCATATATTGTTTTCAAATTATAACTAGGACTCCCATGTACAATCAAAAAGGTAGCACCAGCAATCGGATATCAAAAAATGCCCCCATTAAAAGAAGATTAAACAACTACAAGAGAAAACAAGCAGAAGTTTAGCAAAAATGGGTAAACCCCAAAATCCTTAAAAACTAAGAGCTATAAAATATAACTCAGGCTACAAAAACCATTGAGGAGGTTCCAAAAGAACCAGTAGTTAAGTATTTATGGCAGAAAGGGATGTGTAGAATCCTCAACGGCAAAGTAGATTTTGATGTAGGGTTGATGATGTTAGCATAAAAGTGGTTTGGACTGGCAGGAGCCAGTGAAGAAATCTTTGGAGATTACAAGTTACCGTCTTCTCCTCCCATCTACCGTCAAAATTTCTTAAAAGGGATCATGGAACTAGTGATATGGGTGTCTATTAGCTAGCGGAGAAGATATTATGGTTTGAACAACTCATTATCTTGCAGTGTTCCACAGGGTTTCAGGAACGGGGATGGAGGGATGACAGGGGACGCGTTTCAAGGACATAGGGACGAGGGGTCTAAGTTTGGGGGCGGCAGGGGGATGGCGATGGGACGTCGGTGGGGGGGCGGCAAGGTGCTGAAATACATATAGTACTTAAAAAAATAGCTATAAAAAGATGTATAAGTATAAGAATAATACATCTTGGAGGCAACTAGGAGTCCCCTAGACGTCTTGAGGACACCCCAACATCCTCGAAGTCCTTGCGTCATCTTGGAGACAGTGACACTGGTGGTGGGATGGTGGTGGGCTGGTGCGGGACATCCCCCCCAAGTCCCCAAGTCTCCAAGACATCCCTGTCTAGGAAACGCGGGGATTTTTGCGGGGGACGCATCCCTGTGGAACACTGTTTTCTTGCAAGACCTCTCTTTGCAATATGGCATTGTGTATATTTGTGCATAGGAACAAAAGTGCAACGAAGTCAATTCTACTATGCATTTCTGTCTAGCAATAGTAATTTCTGAAGGTATAGTTCTGTAGTTTATCAGGATGTCAAGATTTCATTGTCTCTTTATGTAGCTATATGTTTGCTGGCAGCTTTCTTATGTTTGAAGAATCCTGAAAAATAAGAGTTACTATTGTCCTACCTACAGGTGAAGAGTTCATATGCAAGGCTGAAGCATGAAAAGAAAGGTAATATTACTAACAAAAAAACAATAATAATCAATTGCTATGAAAAATATTTTCCGCAAGAATTGCCAACTAGCCAAAAAAAATGTCTTTGCTTTCATTTTTCACTTGATTTTCACCCTATGTCGTCTGCTTTTAACCAGCTAAATTGGTTAAGTTAGAAATGTTTTCAAGAGGTACCTTTATGGTTGTTGGCAGTGTTCTTATGTTTGAAAAATCCTGAACAAGAAGAAGAGTTACTATCATCCTACGTACAGATGAAGAGCTCATATGCAAGGCTGAAGCAATAAAAAGAGCAGTAATATAACTAGCTAAAAAACAGCAATAATCAATTATCATGAGAAATATTTTCCTCAAGAACTGCAAATTAGCAAAAAAAAACCAATGTCTTTCCTTTTATTTGACACTTGTCTTTCACCTTATGTTGTTTTCTTTTAACCAGCTAAATTGGTGAAATTAAAAATGTTTTCAAGAGTACATGACTAACAAATGAGTCATCTCTGTTGCTTGACATTCTATCATTATGCAACTAACGGATTGGTATTGGTGTCATATTCATTACCTTAACCTGTTGTGTCCTCTTTGAATCGGCCATCTTAATTATTGAGGGACATGATTGAGATATCCTCTGGTTTTATATTCTTACAAAAGTCGGTAGCTCTGTTATTGCACTAAAGCAAATGGACAGAATGTTCAGAAAACACCCACAGCTTGGAATTTTATGTCATTTCCGGTAAGTTTTTACTTCCAAAGCATTTTTATTTGGGAATAGGAGGAGAAGAAGTTCCCTGTGACAAAGGTCAGATTTGACATTGAAGACTAACAATTTTCATCAGTTGAACAGCTCACTTGAGCTTTTGTTTTTAAGCTATGTGAAATTTGAGAAAACTTACAAAGATCTTGCAAGAATGCTTATCATTGTTCATCATGGATTTCTGTTATATAAGTCCTCAATATACAAGATCAAAAATTTCATTGATTTTGAAAGAAGCAATTTTCAAGCAGGGATGGATTTTTTAAAAGGGTTTTAAGGAAACTGGAAAGTGATCTTTGTATCTCCTTAAGGTTTGAGGAAAGATGCATGTTATTTATTAAAATAGAATGCCAATGAATAAATCTCAGAATTAGCTAGTAAGTAGTGAAACATGGAGTTGCTGATTTGTTGGTTACCTGTGGCAGTTTGTAATGTCCCGTACTTGAAATGAATTCTGGGCCGACTTGAAGGCAATAGGGTTTTCAAACACTAATAATTTATTAATAAAATAAATAATGTGTGGCCGACTCTCTTGAGGCGCCAATCCTAATTTAAATTTAATTTCTTTTGTTTTTTGTTTTGGTCTGGCCGACATCCTCTTGTTGGCATGTTAGATCAATATTTACTGAAGATCAATCTCTTGTTTTATCATCACGAGTTTTGGAGTTATCTCTTTCCAGACTATCGGTGAGGATGTAGTCTCTCACGCGCTGGAACCTAGGTTGGTGCGTAGACTCAGCTTGGGAAGATTTGTGTTTGCATCATTTCCCTCTATCATTCGCTCATCCAGGCTTGCTTGTGACTTAAAGATTGAGACACTAAAAAATGGACCACTGAATCGTGCGATCACCAAGGGACATTGCTAGACGTCCGGATAGTGGAATACAAGTATTTCGATCTGGCCGAGCCTCTGGCTCTGGCCGGTAATCATTCACGGGTTATTCCATCATTCCATCAACACCAACGATCATTCTACAACAAGACGGCATCACTATTCCAGAGGGTTAGCATATATGTAAGAGACCTGCCTATCTCTACTTCTGATTTTTATGCTGAATGATAAGGGTTTGTAATTTTTTCGTATTTTCTCACAGATTGCCAGTCAAGAAATCAAATACAAGAAATGTAAACATAAACCCTAATGCAGCAATGCAATTAATTTATTGATTTTCTTTCAAAGCTTTTACAAATATGTGCATACCCGGAAATACAATCTCATGTAGATCTGAAGCAATAAATCTGATGAAGCATAGACTTGACTTCTGGATGAAGCCAACGGTGAGCACCTTCAGCTGATATTCCACAACCTCAGAATGCTGATACAATGGAGAGTTTTCGTTCTCCAAAGCCGATACGCTTGCAGAAACCCTTGGGCTCCCTTCCCTAAACGCCAATGAGAAATTATCAAACAAATATCAATTGATCAATTTTGGATCTCCCCAAATGAGCCCCTTAAGATTCTTTTATACTTTTCCTGGAGGAGCTCATACACTTTTCTCACCAATGTGGGATAAAAGATAATAGGCCAATCCCCTCCAATTTGCCTTTTAAATCATTTTAAAATAATATAATGTTCACACTTTGGAATATTAAAACATGTCCTTGAAATTGGCGCCCGAGTAATTAATTAAAATGGCCCCCTTTTTAATGATGAATGGACCCTCAAGTCATAAAGTGCAAATATAATGTTATAATATAAATATTAAAATATTAATTATTATTAAAGTCACCTTTAATAATAATTAAACATTATAACTTAGGCAAACTCCTTATTTCACCAACTTAACTGAATTTGGGAATCGACACTGCCAACATGTGAACTTCAGGTGCCCTGCTATAAATAGAATTGCTTGTCGGTTGACTTACTATAAATAGTAAGTATGTGAAACTGAGTCAACTGAAGGCTAAGCTTGAACCCACACAAGACGCTGAAGGAGAAATTCCTCTGATCACCGCCAAAAGAGACCCTCTAACCAGACATATTAGCCTACGAGGGCTAGGAATAGGCTAAATCCCCAGAACTCTGATGCTCGCAAAATTGGGGACATTACAATATAGCATTGGAGACTGTTCGAGACTAGCAGAGGATCAAGAGGAAATCACGAATTGAGGAGTTACGACCCTAGCGCCACCACAAAGATCATGCAAGATGTTGGATTGACAGACGAATCCCAGATCGCCAAAGATAAGCTTCCAGAGCGACGCCATCATCCAGGCGAAGCTCATTATCGCACCATCGCCCATCAACTTTCAAGAGACCAATTGCCAGCACAAATCAAGCCAGAAGACACGAATTACATCCCAGCGGTTGACTTATCAACGAATCATTCCATCCTGTAAGCCGCAGAGTTGGCATATTCATGATTGTATTTTGAACTCTTGATCGGGTGAAACAGAATAATCTATCTTTGTTGGAAACAAATTGATTGTCTTTCATTTCAGTCTATCTATGGTTACATTTGTTGTGACTAAGTATTTACCAGTCCGAGTTGTGCTAGTTATTCAGTTGGTTTTGAGCAGAATTTTATTGTTGTTGTTAAGAAGTGGGAACCCAATGTGTTACAGTATTATGAACATTTTTTTTGTGATATTTCTATGCTCTTGGTTAGATTTTTCTATCAGTCTGTGCTAGGATTTTTATAGTGGTATCAGAGCCATAAGGCCTGCCAGCCTGTGGTCAAGATCTTATGCAACTAAGCCAGAGGAATATTCGGGTTCTAGAGAGAGAAAAGAAGTTTGAAGCTGCTCAAGGAATAGGAGGCAGAGGTAAGGAGAGAATGGGGGATCAGGATCAGAATAACAAGTTGGACAACTTCATGAAACAACAAGACCAAACAAATCAAGCCTTTCTGCAAGCAATTCAGTCACTTATAGCTGCAACCAACAACATCAAATCCGGATCCAACAGTGACGAAGGAGGGCATTCGGAACGTTCAAGAGGAGAACAAAGCAGAGCTTCTAATGGACACACCCACAAGCACCCTCAACCAAAATTTTTGCCTAAAACAGAGGGCTGGCAAGGAGAAGAGCAACGCAACTATGCAAGTATTGTATGTGAATACCTGGAGTTGGATGAGAATGCTAAGCTGCAATCTCTTTCGACTAGTTTTATAGTGCCAGACGAAGTGATGAGAGACAACATTGTGGGAATAGAGATCTCCAGTATAAGATCAGCAAGCTTTCACTCCCAACTTTTGACAGTTCAAAAAAGATGACTGCACAATCATGGATACAAAAGTTGGACACATATTTTTCTCTCAGTCCCATGACTGAAGAAGAAGCTATCAAGTTTGCCATTTTGCACCTGGAGGATCTAGCACATGAATGGTGGCACCATGGTATTGTGACCCAAGGATTCAGACAAATAAACTCGTGTAGATTTCACTCAGAAATTGGTGGAGAGGTTTGACAGAAAAGACCCAGAAGCATACTTCCAGGAACTAACCAGATTGAAGCAAACAGGCACTATGGATGAATATGTTTCAGAGTTTCAAAGACTTGCAGTGATGGTATTCGATGTGTCAGATAAGAGACTTACTTTCTTCTTCATTGAAGGCTTATTTGATTCCTTCCGCGGCTTGGTGAGGGCCCTAGAGCCAACAACTTTAGAGGACGCTATTCGGAAGGCCTTTGAGTCTTGAGGATTCCACCAAGAAGGGGAAGGCTATTGTAAAGAATACACCAGCAGTACAGCCAAGGAAGCCTTTCATTAAGGCAAATCCGCCACCCAAGATTCCCCCCTATAGGTCCTCACGGCATGTCAAGGAACGAATTATGCAAGAAGGGCTTGTGTTACTACTGCAATGAAAAGTGGAATAATCAACACAGGTGCCAAGGGAGGGGACAAGTTTATTACATTGAAGTGGTATCCGATGATGAAGCAGACACTGAAGAAGAGGTCGAAGAAGAGGACACTCTTGGGGAGCAACAGGAGCTCGTGACTGAAGAAAGGCCAGTAGGAAGCACTTTGGCAACACTATCAGGAACACCAACACTATCAAGAACACCTCGATATCATTCTTTGCGAGTGAGGGAATTTCTTAAGGGACAAAGGGTAACAATACTAGTTGATAGTGGAGCTACGCATAACTTCATTGACAAGAGAACAGTGGCTAAGTTATGTCTAGCAACAGAGGACTTCAAAGGGTTTGATGTTCTGGCAGCCGGAGGTAATGTCCTTCCTTGCACAAAACGAATTCAACAAATGGAGTTGACATTGGCCGGTCACAAGATGGAGGATTTCTATGTTGTTGATGTCGGCGACATGGACATGGTCCTAAGGGTATAGTGGCTTCATTTACTAGGAGAGTACACCACCAATTACCAAACCATGGAGCTGAAATTCAAGCATGAGGGCAAGGAGGTGGTGCTTAAGGGTCTTTCCAGGAATGGGCCTGTTGTGACCTTTTCACACATCGCCCCATTGCAAATGGGGACCCATCGTTTTTTTTTCTTTTTTTTGCTTTTTGGTTTTGCCTTGGCGTCGCAACTGCTTATCACCAGTCTTTTTGCAATGAGGAGTCTTAATTTTGAACGGTCACCCGAGTCGAGTCAGTGAATTTTAGTCTGGAACAATAAATAAACGTCACCATTGTGCTTAGAAGGCCTGGGAGACGAAGATCGACTGTCGTTTCGGTCGATTCTGACACTTCCAATTTTTTAGGGTTTCTCACCCCGGGCCCCCTATTTTTTAGGACCTACTTTTTGGCACTTTTGGGCAATTCTGGGATCCCTATTTTTTTAGGGTCTATTTTTGGAAAGTTGCTATTTTTGGAAAATTTCTATTTTTTTTCTTTTAGAAGGGCCACGAGTTTCGAAAACGCACTCAGAAGTTCGAAACGAGCAACGAAACTCTCAAAAATCGATTCGAAGATTTTTTGAAATTTTGGTAAAAATTTGGAAAATCACATAAAAAGTTCAAAAATCTGGAAAATTCGTTCAAAAATGGCGAGAAATTCTGGAAAATCACAGAGAAATCTGGTAAAGAGCACAGAAAATGGTGGATAATATGGTGAATTCGTCAACAAATTGGTAAAAGTTCAGGAAATTTGTCAAGAATCTGAGCAATTCATGAAAAATCTGGAAATTGACAAGAAATCTGGGCAGATCAGGGAAAAATCTGAACATTCATCCATGGAGGAAACTGAGATATACGCCTTCAGCTCACAAGGTAATGGTGAAAGCTTCAGCCAAGCAATGAATGGCAATAGAAAAATGACTAAGTCCGTGCAACCAAAGAGGAAAATGGCATAAAAATCTGATCAATGGCCTGAGAATGCAGCCAGTCCGCCCTCCAACCAGTTCAAATGGCATGAAGATCAATGAAGTCTGCCTTGGGAGAGAGTAAAAATGGCAATCAATATGAGGAAGTCCGCCCTTAGCATTGGTCAATGGCCAGACCAACAGCCAAGTCCGCTTTAAGATAACTGTCTAATGGCAAACAAATGGAGAAAGTCCGCCCTTGGAGAAGAGGGATCTGCCTAAGGAAAAGAGGCAATGGTCAACAAGAGGCCAAAGTCCACCCTATGTATGGCCAAAGATATGCTAAACTCCGCCCAGCTAAAGAGGTCCAATGGCAAGCAAAGCTAGGAAGTCCGCCCTCCAAAGTATGAAGTGGCTGATGACAGGCCAAAGTCCGCCCTATGCCAATGGCCAAACATTTCATCAAGTCCGCCTTAGTCTAAGACAAAGTGGCATCAGAATGAGGAAAGTCCGCCATCCAAAGTTGGCAATGGCCAACCAAAGGTCAAAGTCCGCCCTATGAAGTGGCTAAGAAACAATGCAAGTCCGCCCAGCTAGAATGGTTAATGACAATAAAACATGCCAAGTCCGCCCTTGAGAAAAGCTAAAGTGGCATGAAATTTAGTGAAGTCCAAGTGTGAAATGGCAAAGAGACAAGGCAAGTCCGCCTTGGAAAAAATGAAGGTGGCAAGCAAATGCATAAAGTCCGACAGCTGGAATAACAAATGGAAAATGCTTTTATAAAGTCTGTCAGCTTAAAAGGCACATGAAAAATCTCCAAAGTCTGCCAGCTGGAGGATTAGATACAAAAAAAAACCATTTGGAAAACTTCTTAGGAAGTGCGCTCAGCCCAAATAACAAATGGAAAATGTTTTAGCAAAGTCTGCCAGCTGGAAAGTGACTTGAGGAAGCTTTTTATGAAGTGCACCCAGCCTAAAAAACACTTGGAAAATATTTGACAAAGTCAAGTCACCTAAGGACATAAAGTTTTTGAAGTGGGCCCCACCTTCAAAATGAAATGGCAAAGACTTAGTAAACTCCGCCAGCCATAAGGAAGATAATGGCAATAAAACAATTGGAAAATCTGCCTATGGATAAAAGGCATGGCTTAACAAATGACAAAGTCCGCCTTGGGTAAAAGTCAAAGTGGCAAGAAAAGACCCAAAGTCCGCCTCAGCCAAAAAGTGACATGGCCATGTCAAAGTTAAAGTCCGCCATGTTTAGGAAGGAATAAATTAAAATTTTGCCTAAGTGTGAACCTTTGGAAAATGAGAATATGCATGGCACTTTGGAGATTCGCCTAAGTGACCAAAGAAAATCTTCGCCATGGCTAAGAAAACGGTGGAAAGATCAAGAAAATCTTCAAAATAAAATTGGATTTGGCTAGGAAAATTTGTGAAAGAGACAAGTCATGGCTAGGAAATTTTTGCCATGGCAAGGAAAATTATGGAAAACTCAAGCCAAATAAAAATTGGATGAAGGAAAAATGTGGCCAAATGAAATTGGACGGAGGGAAGATTTAAAAACTTGAAAATGAAATTTGTAAAAATCTTTCAAAGCTTATCTTGAAAAGTTATCTAAAATAAATTCGTTTTGTTGCAGGTGGATGACTACATGAGGCGAAGGAGAGAATGGTGAAGAAAGTGTAAAGTCCAACCGGAAGGGAGATGAAAGAAAACGTGGAAGTTCACCCTTGCACATGGCAAGACAAGCATAATGAAGACAACGGCAGGCACATCGTCAAGTACATCAAGCTAAAATTGAAGATAAACCTATCAGCGAAGTTTATTTGAGCACAAAAATGACCAAAATCTTGAAAGTAGCCAAAATTTGGCTAAGTATGGGAAATTCTCTACAGAAAGGGTTCCAATTTTCCTTCATTACGGCGAAAGTACAAGGGAGTTCCTCTCCAAATTCAAGGCACGTGAAAGAAATTCCAAAGCAATCCGGGAAGAA